>JASANE010001865.1:0-10974 GCA_030248225.1 Trileptium ribeirensis
CGTCGAAGTTCGTTTATTGATTTTGTCATATACATAACTTTGGAGGTAGCATGACAGACGAAAGTAACCAGAAAAATCATGCTGGAAGTATATTTGCTTGGCGGTCGTTAGCAAAATCGTGGTTAATATCCACTCTGCGATATCTTATAACTCGTTTTAGTTAATGGGTATCCTTCAGAGTTATATATCTTAACAGGTTAACATATTATGTTGACGTGGTTGGCCCATATTGTTGAGTCATCGTAAAACCCTTTGTTTTTTACTTAAAAGTGCTGTAGTATTGATGTCGACTGTCTGTTTTTAATATGATTACAAAAAATGTATCAACTGAAAAATTGTTTAGAATCTATAAACTCCATTGGCAAGACATGTCGAACTGTGGATTTATTGCACTTCAATTTGTGTAATTGCTTGCATGAAATAATATATATATCCCAGGGGTAACGTAGCCCGCTAAATGTGTAAATGTGTTGCATGACAACTATGGCTGAATTGAACCACCGCTAAATATGAAAACATTTGTCATCACTGTGAAAGAAATAAAAATATAGTATATACACGCCATATTTAAACGCCATTACTTTTACATGTAGCGCTGCGTAATGCATAGGTGTCGAAGATCTGTTGGTTTAAGTGGGGAGGGGAGATAGTCCAGGCGGGGGGCGGTGAGGCCAGGTGTAACAAAATATATTCCAGAGTCTCTTATAATTTCCTCTTATTTTCCCTCTAAATTGTTGTATTTTTGCTCATAAGCTCTGAAATTCCTCGGTGCGAGACTTCAGCGGGAGGGGTAAAGTTGGCTTAGTGAGTTCGGCAACTCCTTACCCCTTTTATATGGACACCTAAAGTAGAAACGTATTATTATAAAGTTTTAGTATTATGTAAATATACGTGATTAATGGTAATCAAAGCGTGATAGTTCTGATTTGGGACGTAGGTAATCTTTATAATCGAATAACTGGCATGATAACAGCTACTGCTAATTATAATATATATGACACAGCCATAATGAGTAGTATATGGGTACTTGAGACTAAGCTAACAAATATTATATTTTACGCTGCTGCAAATAACCACGATGAATTTTGGCAGAACGGTTTTACACCAGCGGGCAAGCTTCTTGTGTGGTAAGATTTCCGTGAAATGCCAAAAATGAAATTTAGTAACAGCTTCAATAATGTGTTTAATTCGATTACTTCGAGTGGCGGAGGAACATCGACAGAGAGTGTACATCATCAAAGAGCACAGCTGCATCATCATACAAGTAATGCGTCGACGCGGTACAGTACTGGAAACCACCATCCGATTACCACGTCTCAGTCGCCAGAAGTGATTGGAGAAGGAATTCCGTACCATCAGATGCTAAGCAACGGTAACTTGACATGCGCTGGACGTGGTGAGGATTGTATCGAACCTGACATCTGCAGCAACATAAATCAATGCCCACATTGGGATAGAAAGCATAAGAGTTGTGGCGATAATATGAAACTCAGCGTTAAGAACAGCACTCAAAGGAACTTCCCTTTAGATAAAAATAATTACCAAACTCCAGCATCCAGTAAATGTAATTTCAGCTATGAAAGCAAAGTTATGTCTTGTAAATATAAAGGTAACAATTTTAAAACAATCAGTTACATGATAAGAAACAAAAAAATTACAATCTCAAGGGCATAGTTGGGGTAAAGAGTAAAAATGTACATATGCATTACGATAATCCTATTAACCGTAAGGATCCTTTACCTGCGTGTAATAAAAATAATATTGCAGTCAGTTCTAGTCAAGCGCCGGTTATTAGTGATACTGACCTAGATACTACAACGCATACTCCGCACAGCGATTCTCGGTTGAAATATCGAAATCGGACGATTGCAGCTGTACTCTCGGAACGATACCTATGTCTCGCAACCCTAACATCATCAGCTGATAGATTTCAACATTCACAGGCTGAGCTACCGAAAAGTATTGACGGTGTCTTCCCGCGGTGTGATTTCAATTTTCCCGCAATCGATTCTAACACATCGTTATCAAATATTCCGACAACAACTTCTTGTCCTGGTCAGCAGCTCCCGGTTCCCACATTTTCATTGCGGTCAAACTACTCCAGTAGCAATCATTCTCGATCGTCTTCTCAGTATTGCTCGCCGGTTCTTTACGAAGAGGAAGAGGAAAATGATGACAATCGGTCCACAGATCTTCGTTTAGATACAGTCAACGGTCCCAATGGCTGCTACAGAATGGTAGAGCGTTCTACTGGTATAAATAGTAAGGCCGGTGATGCCGAACAACATAGACAAATGCAATATGATAGCAGCTATCAGGGATGCTGCGATGTATCGCCTAATACGGGCGTTCAAAATATTGAATGCGGCATAGTATTGAATACGTGTGTAAAGCACGATGGCGAGCCTAATGCATTGGCGGATGAAAACAGTTCTGCTTTAGGATTAATATTGGAAGGCAGTGCTGACGACAGCTCGTTAACAAACAACTCTTCGCTATCTCCGCGATGTTTAAGCGCTGATTCAAGCTTTGTGGTTTCAGGGAATAGATGCAGAGGGGCAGCTGCTGTTGCAAATGTGACAAGTACCTGTTTTCGACAGGTGCCTGACACAACGCGCTCTGAAATGCTTTTGCTCCAGCGACCCAACAATCTGTGATGTTCACTGTCATGTGTATTCCGGTTATAACAATGACAGTGGCACTAGTGCTGTTGCTATTGGACCGTACTGTGATAACGTTTTGCGCATCAATAGTCAGACCCTCTTTGAGCGGCGGATCGTCAGCAATTGTGAAAAAGCGCAACATTTGCGAATTACGGAGAGTTAGAGATTCCTTCGGTGGCACGACGTGCCTGTCATGGTCCGACTAGTCGATTTTGACCGTTGGCATCGTGGCTTAGTCGATTAAGCCTTAAACGAGCAATCAATAACGAAAGGAACATGGATGAAAACTTCGGTCAGCTTGTGTATGTCAATTTCAGTCAAGGTTATAATGATGATTATTGATAGCAGCTGACAAAATATAGTTTTGATCACACTAGTATATAAAATTCTAGCATAGCGCATCGCAGATACTAATGCCATTTTCCAACTCGAAAGTGCTAACAGAACGTCAAAATCTACAGTTTAATAATCATCATTAGCTATACATTATATAGATGCAGCCTTTTTGTGGCGCTATTTATTTATTTTTTCGATAGACGTGTAGCTGGTTAACGTGAGTTGTGCACATGTCAATTAGCACACCCTATGTGAGCATCGAGTATTGCATTGAAATGCCTGGTCAGCGATGTACCTCAAGTTGTACTTTTATGTTAATCACGCACCTTATATGCGGGAATGCTGTACTGCAATGTGAAGGTTCACCGGTTTTGGGCATAACGTGAGTTTTGCTCGTATCAGACACGCACCTTATGCGTGTGCATCGCAGTATTTCATTGTGAACCGCCGGGTCAGGGCCGAAGCGGAAGTTTGTGTTAGCCATGCTCCTTACAATATGCGCGTGCGTTGCAATGTCGGTAATCCCAAGCTGTAACTAGAGTTTCCTTTGTCAATCACACACCCTATATGAGTGCGCCACAGTATCGCACTGTGAACTACTGGATCAGGCGCCGAATCGCAAGTTATGCTTATGTTAAGATATGATATGCGTGCAAAGCCTGTAATGCTCATATTCCGTGCGTAGCTTGAGTTATACTCGTGGCAATCACGCACATGTATTCCTGTTTTAGCGCATCGCCGTACTGCTTTGCGAATCGCCGGATTTGAGCCGTAGCGTGAATTAGGCTATCAACACTCTTATATGTGTGTGCATCGTCGTATTTCACAGTGAAACGCCGGTGTATGCGCGCATTGTAGTATTGCATTGTGAACCGTCGGGCCAGCCCGTACGGCGAGTTACGCTTCTTGTTAGCCACGCGTCCTACATTCTACACTATAATAATATGATTTATGACAATCTATGTAACACCGTATTGCATTGTGAATTGCCAAGAGAGCGCCGTAAAGTGAGTTTAGGTGATTGACGCCCAAGCAGACATTATTCTACGTTATTATTACGTTACATATTTGTCTAAAATCATTGTACTTAAAGATGGTGTAGACATTAATTCCGGTTTGAGTTGTCTTTATCGCACATGTATCTCTCGTGAGTTAAAATGTTAAATATATCTATATTGTTTATGGTCCGCAGGGTACAAGGCGTGGATGTAGGGGATCCGGATTATGATTGCTCGAAAAGCTTGGCGAGCACACGGACATCATTTTTCTTCGTTATATAAATAGGGCATCATCATAAAGTATTTTTTGCGTTTATTCGCCACATGGTATATAACCTAATTTCGCCCTGCTGAAAATTTCCTTCAATTGCATAACACTGCGGCGTGATTTAATACTCTCTGTACTGTAATGCTATTCTACTATCCTTAAGGTGTGATCCTGTGTAGATGTGTATATAGCGGTTAATCGGATTTTAGGTTCCTGGGAAAAACTTGCTTCGACAAAAGACATTGATGTTTCATGTTAGCCATCAGTGCCAAACTAAATCGGGAAATGCTAAAATTCATCAACTTATCAATTTTTGGTAACAAAATGAAACACCTTAAGCTTCCTGCATAATTTCTGACGTTCAGCAGGTTACAGAGTATAGGCAGGAAACGAACACAACTTGTTTATCAGGCTATATAACCATAAGAACCCATCACTTCACCTCCAGCATGCACGAAACTAAAAAGAACAACACAAACGGCTAAAGTTTTATTGTTCCTGATATTAAATATCGTCACCTCATAATTTGAACATAGCTGCTGGAACCAAGAAGTTCTCTTCGAGAAAGTTGCAGTTCTTGGTTAATGGATTTTGCGAAGTCTTTAGGCTTCATTTTTGGGTCCGGCGTCTATGAGAAAACAATTAGCTCAAAACATCGGGAAATCCAGTGTGGCAGAAATGACAAATGTTTAATCAGCGTCGAGTTTTCTAATGCTCTGTCAGAAAAAAATAGTATGAGCAATACGTAACTGAACGAAGTACAAATTACATATAACGTATTGCTACGTGACCACGAAGACTCAGATTCAGATAATTTCACGGAACCCGTGCGATATGAAGATATCTTAATTAACATGGATGAACTTCAACGGAACCTAGCAAACGACGATAAGTCTGTGCAAAAATTTGTTTGCGTATATTTTGCTCAAAAGTACTACTGGGGCAAAATTATATCAATTGATAAACATGCAAATAAAACCATGGTGAAGATCACGTTCTTGAAAAGATATGGCCTTGGCTATCGTTATCCAGTCAAGGGCGATGTACAAAGCGTGGACCTTCGTGACATTACAACTGGCCCAACGGAGCCAGTGATTTTGCAGTTCAATCCGTTCCAGGTCAAATTCGATGGCGACAAGTTTGCCTCAGCGAGGTACTCCGTGCTTAAGAGCAACGGAGGCCCTCGGACGTGAATAGACAGCGAGTAATGCAAATGTTAAAACTTTTGGATTGGGTGTGCGGTCAGGGTGGGTCGGTATGAAGCACGAAATGCAAATACACATGAAAAACTCCGGTGAAATTTAATACAACGGACGGAAAAATGGTTAGTATAATTAACATTCATTTAATAGATATCGATAAGTGATTATCGGTGTCGAAATAGCTAAAAAACGGTGTGGCTTTTTTTAGTTGGGGGTGGTCTTTTTTTACTATTTTCGGCACTATAATAAAACCAGTTAATTTTTGTTACTGCGTTCCATATATACTAACTGTCTAGATAAAACTGCTTACTTTAACTGTGTTGAAGCGGCTGAACGCCATAGCGTATAAATAATTAGTCGATTCTTGTTAGTTTAGGTTGATCCAGCCTTATCCAGATTTCTGGCTTTTTTTACTGGGACCGACTATATATACAAATCGCCTAAAATTAAAGAAGCAATGCAATGATATAACCTAGTAACGTGGTTGCATCACAGCGTGAATCCTTCGGGTAGGATAATAACATTTTATGAGTGCGCAGCACCTGGGAAGCGTGTAACAATACGATCCCAGGGACAAGCTGGTGCTAGCATAAGGGACAATAAATGTGTCTTCACAGGTGACCAGCACCGTCAGGTGAATGTATAAAACAACAAAGTACCTAGGAAAACGCTCGGATTGGTTCAACAACACGAGTTCCGCTGAAAGAATTTTAATACCCGCTGTTAAACTGAAAATTTGTGAACAAAATGAATAACAATGTTAGTATTACAAAATAAATTGTACAAAAAAACTTAACAATATCTAGCCTTATGGACTAGAACTGGAGTGATTAACGGTTAACAAAGGTATTGGGATAGCGTTAGGACTAGCCTATGACACACGCGAGTTTTAGAAACTTATAACAATTTTTATATTTTTATGGGATTTTAAGCGTGCATTAAAAAGTATATAAATCATAACTCGTAACCACCCAAGAAAGTCGAACATTCGTAAATCGTGAAAACCTGAAAAATCGAACATAGTTTATGTGTTAGTGTGGACAGGACAAGTGACACAGGATGCCCCTAAATAGAACGTGGGTGTTGGACCGTAACTGCCTAGCCCCCTAAGCGTAAAATTTCCCCGGCCTGTGCATTGGGCGACCCCTGGACGAGGCTTACGCGAAGACATAGTTGCGGTAACTATGTCCCACCCTAGAGCATACTGACAATGTCACAGCCTTCGACGATAGAGCAGCCCATGGTGTGGCAGCGTGGTGGCCAACGGGTGGTAGAAACGGTTCCGGAGAGGGAGAAAGACCAGTCCCACCCAGAGGTTCCCGTTTAAGGGATGGGCTGCCCTTTCTCGAGTCTGCCATAAACCCGGCTAGGTCTTACTCTGCCTAGCGCGCCCCGCCTCCACGACAGGATTCCCGAGAAACAGGAACAACCTCCTGCTCGGTCACTATATGGTTTCAGGGTAATATGTATATATATACCTACACTGACAAGGGAGAATACATATGAATAAGTGTGTGCGCCTATCTTTAGGTGATCGAAAACTATGGACAATCGTTAAGAAAAATCGCATAAAAATAACCACAATCTAAAGCCAAAAATAATGATCGCCTGGTGGTAAACGACCATTCAATATAATAAATTATTATAATAAATCGGTAACCATTAGCGATGCAAAGCACACCGATGGCGATGCTCTAACAATAGCAGCACTAATACCAATAACAGTTTAGTAACAATAGAAATATCTTAGTTAAAATAAAAGTAATACAAGTACATCCACAAAACTTTAAAACTCGTATTCGTCAAAACAAAAACAAAACCAAAAGTAATAATAATTTAAACTCAACACAACAATCTACTCAATCAGCCAAGAATGAATGATGGCGCATGCGCAGGTTCGTCGCGACAAGCCAAGATTTTACAGCGTAGTAAAGGGGTAGCTATATAAATTTATTTATAAAATTATTATTTAATAATAATATCTATAAAATTTTAGGAAAATTTTGAGCACTGTTGGGGACGCCAAAAGGGTAGTTTAGGAGTATTCCACTATGAGGAGGTAGATTTCCGAATAGGTATGTTTAGTTAGGACCTCAGTGGACAGCTTTAGAGGATTAAGAAATAGTATAAATTTAAAAAAGGTTGAATATTGATGCATTTACTTTTGAAGAAAAATGTGTAAAGTTAGGGGACGCCGAAGGTTAAGAAAAAAATAGAATTATGGGACAATTATAGTGTTCTTAGCCCCGGGAAAAAGTGAAATGTTGTCCCATCTTAGGATAGAATTTGTTCCTGCTTAATGAGACCCCAATATATGTATAAACCTAATAATAAAATGAAAAAGTTGATTTTAGGTAAAATTGAGTATAATGTCAGGATGTAAAGATAATGTATCGCCAAATAGGGGGAAGTAAGGGGTTCACCCGAGTGAGGATGGATGTTACCTTACCGGGGATGAAGTAGGATACACCCACCGGAAGGATTTAATAATAAACCAGAGAGAATTGTGTTATTTAAACCAAAAGTTAGGGAATTATAAATTTGTAAATGTCGACCCATGTTTAGGAAGTAATAATCCCCAAAATATGAGTAAAATGGGGTGGTTACCCGAGGTGTGGCCGCGTGCCATTCCGCTCAGGAAGCACAACCACCACCCCTTTTGGGAGAGTAACGAGAATTGAAATAAATCTGATACCCTAAGAACAGGGAGTAACCGGAATTCCGGTTCCGGTTCCGGCGAAAATCGTGTTCCGGTTCCGGTTCCGGCAAAGGGCAAAACACATACCGGAACCGGAATTCCGGTTTAAAAATTTTGTTTGAAATTTTCTACGTTTTTGCTTCATCCTGTAATCCAAACATATGTAATATATCTTATACAATGATCAAGCTCCAATACAACCAAGCAAAAGAAAAGATTAACTACAGCGAGAGTACGAATGGAGAGGTTTTGAAAATGGTGGGTATCTGGATTGTGGCAAATTTTACTGATGATGATCGCTATTACTTTGCGACAAAGGTGTAGACTCTGGGCAGGGGGTTACACAATCTAAAGGTCGGATCCAACCTCAAGCCAAGTCTATAATACTATCGAGCTGAACATGCGCTGAAAAATTCATTCAAAAATTGCAAAAAATAGCGGAAATTGGAAAAATTTATCGCAAATTGGTAAAAATTGACAAATTTTTAGCAAAGTTAGGAAAAAATTTTGAGTTCCTGAAAATTTCAATAATCTTCCCCAGAGACCATCTACCTCAGTGAGCCGACAGATATACGAACCTATGCTTTACAGATACAGTAGAAAGAAAATACAGCAATAATTTTGTATTAAATTATACCTTGTCTGGCTGTGTAACGTTGCGGCGTCGCTTATAACTGTCTGGTTATTGCGATTCAAATTTGAAATTTTTATGTGTATTGCTACTTTTTAGGCAGGGTACTAAATGAATGCTATCCAATTATTATAATGCTTGAATAACCGAGGAACATACCGCTGTTTCAGATTCTAAACAGAGCTTCTGGCGTGGTAAGCATACTCGATCCATGCTTGGCCATTGAAATATTTAAACTATTATTGCTGCCTGTATGCAATCATGGGCAAAAATAAGTGCAAGCGCGAACGGACGCAGACGGGGACGAACGCGATTTGGTATGGACGCGGCAAACACAATTTCGTCTGGACGGGGACGGGCGCAATTTCTCTAGACGCGGACGGACTGAATTTCGCCTGAATGCTGACGGACTCTATTTCGCCCGTACCAGGCGACACTCGATTTCGTCCAGACGCAGACGGACACAATTTTGTCTCGACGCGCGCGGACGCAATTGAGTTCGTCTTTTGCACAGTTTTATAAATGTGTGTAATGCACATAAAGAATCCAAAATTGCCATAAATCTTGTCAAAATATGACTTCTGGAACAAACTAGTCAACTTTGTAATTTCAATGCTGCAACTTTGTGATTGTATGTTGACGTTAAATTAACAAACGCATAAACCACGCCAATTGCAACATGCTATATACACCGTATGTTTGTTGCGGGGCTCTACAGTGCTTGTCGCCATTGACCGCTGACCGCTCACTCGTAAATCCGACAGTCAACTGAGGCGAGTACTGTGTGATTTACTTCAGTTACCTCGAATTGTGATCAGCTTGCTACAAGACACAGTGTCGTAACAGTTACAGTGCTCCCAATAAATGTGTGATCTTCCTTCAACGTTCGTTCGATAAGTTCAAATTTTGTTTTAAAGATGTTCCAACTTTGTTTCGAAATAATTATTAGCTCCCTTTTTTGAAATTTGTTCGAGAGCTGTTCGTAGGTTATTCGAGACTTGTTCTTAGAAAAATGTTTGTTCTGGCAAGTGCTGTACTTTCCCTCACCATAACACCTTGGTTTCAATTAAAATTTTGTCCAATTGTGCTTAATAAAATTAACGAATCGAGCTTTACGGTGCTTGGGTTCATAATGACTAATTGATGCGATTACATAATTAGACAAGAATAAGTTTATTTTCCTTAAGATATTTTGTAATGGAATTTAGCCAGCCATTCGTTCTTTATATTTTGATAGCACCTGTTTACTATTTCAAGAGAAACAGTGATAAAATTTATTCGGCTTTACAATCGTGCGAGAAATGTTAGTTCAAGCGAACCTCGCACACTTGTAAGAGATTCTGGAACGGATTTCCTGCAGCGACGAACAGCATTTTAAAGTTTGGTTGTTATATTTAACAGTTTTTGTATTATGATTATTTCATTTACACGTTTCGGTAGAAGAGATACTATCGTAGACGGGTTAAATAACAATATATAGTTGTGACACGAGCATTGGACAAGTCTGTTACGAATAACAGTTTCCTGCCAGGGGCTATTTCAATAGCGTGTTAGATCTTGGATTGTGTGCGTTCATATCATTTTTTCATCTCAACGAGGTCGGTTTATTCAAAAACTAAGGAACTCATTTAACCACTATTTTACGATTTCAGCGCGGATCGATTTATCTGCTCATGATTTTCTTGCGAGTGATTACAGAGACGGACGATAAGGCGAAAACCTCCAACCCCAGGTTGTTTGATATTGTTTAGGATCCAGCGATGAAGATATAGATCAAAATAGTGCTAGCACAAGTAGCGAAGAGAGTTTGGATGAAAGCGTTCCACTTGGTCATAAACGCAATGCAATCAGACAAGCTCATGCAAACAAGCGCCATCGTAGAAAATCTTCGGCGCATTCCAGAAATAAAGGAAAACTAACTACATCTGAGAACAACAATGCTGACGTTGAAAACTCGATTTGCGCCGAGGATCCAGAAATTGTATGTCCATCGAAAAAAGGTCAAACTTGAACGAAGCATGGAGAGGTATCGTGACGTAGCTCCTGATGCAGGAAGAAGTGGATATGACAGCGAGAGAGAGTCAAATGAATCTGATGACGTGTAAGTGTTTTTTAAACACAAAAATGTATTTTAATTTAGTTTTGAATAATTATTATTGTACTATAAACTTTTGAACT
>JASANE010001866.1:0-12947 GCA_030248225.1 Trileptium ribeirensis
GCAAAGTTCTAGGTTTCGATGAGCTGATTCCGTTTTCATCTTTCGATGCGAAGGCCGAAACGCAAGATACGAGCTGCGAAACAATGGTACAGCCGTCTGGGCTCTTCAAATGGGAGGGCTGGTATTTTCGAACGCCCCCGGTTCGGCAAAATGCCCCCGGCAAAATCGGGCGCCCCACGATACGGAACCAGGCCAGGTTCATGCTCCCTGGCAAAATTTTCAGTGAATGGAAGGCCCAGACCTATATGGCCAGATCAGGTAATACAGACCTGTTTTTGCCAACTTTTGACCAGGGAGGTGGGGTCGGAGCTAAAGAACATACCTATTTATAATAGCCACTTTCGTTATCGAACAAGAAAACTTATCGAAATTCGTCCATCCGAACATGAGCTATAAATGACTGCGACACACAAAAAAGAAATTTTCACTATTTTCACCGTAGCGCTCTGAATGGAAACTCCGATCGCTTCGCTCTACTCCGTTTCAAATACTTCCTGATATATATGCACGTAATAAAACAGTTTTTCCAATGCTTTGGCTTACGTTTAAGAGCACAATCAATTGATTTTTCTTGCAAAACGCTCTTGAAGTTGTCGTGGCCAAAATATTTTCGCAGAGCATTAAGTTTTTCCATTTGCAATACAGCTAACAAAAAACTGAAACGTATAAATATTAGGCACTGAAACATAAATTATGTTAAACAAATACTTAGTAGATCATGTCATTATAACTAAAGGATACTATTGTACGAGCCATTACGCTTAACAATATATTACAGAGATCAGATACCCAGTTCTAGCCATATTGTGGTCTCGTGGATGCCAAACCTTGGTCTCATGGGTCACAATTTGACTACACACTTACTGAACTATAAGATCACTCTAATATGTACTTTAACGCACCAAACACTTAAATTAAACATATATAGCTTTTGTTGTCTTTATATATCACATAAAACAACATACCATGAAAATCGTCCTATCGACAGCAACAACATATGCTGTTATGCGAGAACTACGATAAGACGTGTTCATTGATATGGCAAAAAGTTAACCTAAACTTCGATTTCATTTATCGATTAAAAACGACTTTGATTGCCGCTGTGTTTATCCTACCATTAATTATTCCCCTGCTGCTGAGTAAATTAAACACCTAATGAACCAATCTTTATAATTTTTTCAGTGGTTGAACAAACTAGAACGACGCATATTCTATGTCATAAAGGGCGATCCAAATCAAAACCCGTAATACTTTTGTAACGTCTTTGCTGGCTCTAACCGCGACATATATACGGTAGCTAACATTCCGTGTTTTGTTTCCGCCACATCGGTCCGATTTATTGCTGTTAAGTAGCTTCGTCCCGCTCTAAATTATTAAGACTAGAATATCTGCAGCGTTTGAAACCTCTTTGGGAAACTTACACTAAAGTTCTAGTGACTCACAATTTACTGCCAGACACGTTTGTTAAATCATGGCCGAGTAGTCTTGCGCAATGTCCCGTCCAACTAGACCAGAAAGTAGGTATTCAAATCCCGTCGGCACCTGATTTTTGTGTATCTGAAGTAGTTTTTTGTTACGAGCAAAATAAATGATCTTCCTAACATATAAAACTATTATGGGACTAACACGGCTCTAATAAAAGGTGACTGGAGATTTTGTTCTATTAATGTGAACTGATAAACGATAATTTTATATACCCGAGTCGAGACTATGTAGGTTCACAAATAATATAGGTTGACTTTTCTTTTCTTGGGTTGATTGTAATTGTATTTCAGTTTCGAATATCAATGATTCTTCCGAATTGGATTTTTGTTGATCCACCGCTGATATTGAGTGCTTTTGGATTCTTTGATTTCCTTTCTTTTGGTTTTCTTTAAGTTCATGTTCGTTGTGTTTCTTTCTTTCGACTTCTTTCGTTCTAATATGGATCGCCTGTTGTTGATTTCTAGTAATTCTTTTGGTTGTTAGCGGTTTATACCGGTTCTTTGTTTCTTCTTCCTCTGTTTCAAAGTTTCGGTTCCAGGAACTACTGGTGGTCTCGACATACAATCTGCATTTTGACGATATCGTCCTGGTTTGTATACGATTGTATATCATACTCTACAATCTTGTTGGCCATTCGGGCTAATCGCACGGTCATTTATTCTAACGGTCGTTTCTTGTTAAGAATTTGGACCAACGGTGCATGATCTGTGATAACTGTTGTGTGGTTTTCCAATAAATACAGTCGGAAATGTTGAACTGCTGGGATTACTGCCAAGCAATCTTGCTCCGTAATAGACTATCGAGTTTCTTCGTCACGGTATATATTTGTTACTACCGTAATGGATTACGTGTTCGTTTCCTGTTTCGTCTTCTTGCGCTAGGATATATCCAATACCATATTTCTGGCCTGTTCACTGTCGTCCGAAAAGTGGGGGAAACTTCGCGGGCTCCCATGTTCACTCTCGGGAGAATATTAAAAGTGGGGGAATAAATTTTGCTTAAAAATACAAAATATTTCCAGTTTTCATACATTTTTACTACCGTGAACGTATTTTCAAGCTAAAAACGATATTTTAGCAGTATAGCAGGGCGTAACCGGAATTCCGGTTCCGGCGAAAATCGTGTTCCGGTTGCGGTTCCGGCAAATGGCAAAAACCATACCGGAACCGGAATTCCGGTTTAAAAATTTTGTTCGAAATTTTCTGTTTTTTGCTTCATCCTGTAATCCAAACATATGTAATATATATTACACAACGATCAAGCTCCAATACAACCAGGCAAAAGAAAAGATTAACTAACCAATTTGCCGTGTGAAACGTAAGTAGGGCACATAATTTGAGCAGGAATTTTTATAATAACTTGCAGGAGTTTGTTAAATCAAAGCCAGGTCGATGCTTGTAGCAGCTATTTTACACATCCAGAAGTCTGTGGGAGACGTTTGAGTTAAACCGGTCCAACTCGGTAGTACTTAGGGTATGCTTGGCTAACATAAATTGCGTCAAGCACCCTCTAGTGCGCTTGTAAATTTGGTAAATCAGTCTAAATTGAAGTAAACTAACGTAATCTGCAACGCAGCTAGAAACTGCTTTCTTGGCAATGAACTGTATTTATTGAAACTGTGCGAGCAGCATCACAGTGTGTGTCATTTATAGCATTCTGATTAGAAAGTTATCATCATTATGATCTAACTGGCGGGCACTGTTTGTCCAACGCTAGCCTAAACAGTGTCTCTGACCACTGATCAGAAAATTACCTTCTATCTAGTAATTTCTCTTAGAATCATATAAACCAATAATTTTAAGTTTCCTACAGAAGACCATGCAACAAACGTATGTGTAATAAAGGGAGGCGTCTGGAGACAGAGCGAAAGTGTGTATTCTACGCTCCAAGCTTTGTAAGTACATTCGATTTGACGCAGTATATATACGCAATGGTGTATAGTGGAAGACATTTTTTGCTCTGAATGTCCAAAAACCGACATATTTGATCGATAAATAAACATTATTAGCTTCCTCATTCTCTTTAAAGTTTCAGAAAGGCAATAATACCATCACAATACATTAAGTTTAATGTAAAAGTTATTTTTAATGCATTTTAACCCACTATACCTTCATTTCTTCCATCATCTGTTTTACTATATATAAATTTCGAAGACCAGGTTCCGGTTCCGGTTAAAATGGAAGGTTCCGGTTATTCCCTGCATTATAGATAGTGATAATTAATGTTTAAAGAACAATTTGCAAACAAAAACCAAATTTTCGGACATAAAAATTTTTGGAATTAGTTGAACATGGGAGCTTCGGCCGAGTGGGGGAGGACATGGGGAAATCTCACGAATACGGGGGATTTAGAATGTGGGGTCCCCCCACCCCCAGGACAGTATTTGCTTGCGTCCGTATATAAGATGAATGGCTTGTGTCTATCCGGATATCCCAATATCGGGGGTGTTGTCATCTTTACCTTTAGGGTCTTGAATGCTTGTTGGGTTTCCTTCTTCCATAGTTGGCTAAATGTCGCCATTCTTGCCCGTTTGTTTGTGATATCATATAATGGTGCTGCTATCGTTCCATAATCAGGTACAAATTGTCTGTAATATCCTGTTAAACCAAGAAAGCTTTTGAGTTGTGTCACTGTTTTCGGTCTTGAGAAATTCTGTATCCTCTCGATCTTTCCGGGATCCGCTGATATTCCTTTGTTTGATACTATGTATCCGAGAAATTCACATTTCGATTTTTTGCCTTGAGATTCGCTTCTCGCATTCGTTGTAATACTTGGTTAATGTCATACAAATGATCCCAAAATGATGTCGAAAATATTATAATATCATCTGAGTAACATAAGCGTGATTCCATCAGAACGCCCGCTAGAACCAATTGCATCATTCTTTTGAAGTTTGCTGGTCCGTTCGTTAATCCAAAGGGCATAACGTTGAGCTCGAACAATCGTTCGGGAGATATAAATGCTGTCTTTTCTTTGTCTTGCTCGTTCATTGGTACTTGCAAGCATCCCGATTTTAGATCCAAGGTTGAGAAGTACTTTGTCCCGCGTAATGCATCTAACATTTCGTCAATTCTTGGCTATGGAAAACTGTCTCTTTTCGTGACTGAGTTGAGCATTCTGTAGTCCCCACAAAATCTTTTTGTTCCGTCCTTTTTATTAGTTAGGACGATTGGTGAAGCCCACGGGCTACATGATCTTCTGATTACGTATTGATCGAGCATTTCTTGCACTTGTTTGCTTGCTTGATTTCGATCGACATATGGTAGACGTCGTATCGGTGTATCGACTGTGGTTTGAATATAATGTTCCACTTGCGTATTGATACCAATATCGAAATCTGATTTTGAAAACACGTCTTGGTAGTTATGCCATACTGTTGCTAGATACACCTTCCCTTCTTCATCCGTAACTGATTTTTCGAGATCGATTTCGGTTGGTAATTCGATATTGTTCATGTGCTCCGTTTGGCGTATTATTTGTTCTTGGAATTGTTCGATATTGAATCGTCGTTGCTCCATTTTTCGGTCTTGTACTTCCATGTCTACCATCGATATTATTGGTGGACTCCAGCCCGATATAATTATTGGTTTTCCACGTTTTCCGATTTGGGTCCATTTTGTTTCATCTTTTTCTTTTTCTATCCGGTTCTTTGTTTGTTCCTTTTCGAATCGATCGATTGCTCTTTGAGCTTTTCCTTCGTTAACTACAGTTCTTATGATTGTTTCTTCTATTTTGCGTATTAGCGGTTGATCTTCAATGATCTCCATTTCTATCGTATTTAGGTTACATACTGATAGCACGATGTTACCCTTTTCCACTTTGATAATACTATTTGGCATGGCTAGGCCATTACTGTCTTTCATTAAAGGTTCAACTATTATCGTATGGCCATCCTTTACTCCATCTGGTATTTTAGCTTCGATGAACTTTGCCCACCATGGTAGTATTATTTGTTTGTACGAGCATGTGCATATTTCGATCTGATTATCTTCTATTCCTTTGACCGCTCCCATTTCATCGACTCGTCAGTTATGGGGTACTGGTTGATTGTTCATTTTGATTCTCAGTTATTGATAATCAATTACTATCTCGAAGGCTGCCAAGAAGTCGTGTCCATATATCGCAATTTTTGGAAAGTTTTTGATTACGACGAAAGGAATCTTTCGTATTTTCTTTTCCAAGTGGACTTGTACGAAGAAATAGCCCACTGCTTTTTCCGCTAGTTCGCCCCTGCATCCCGCTGCGTACAATGCTGTTTCTCGTAGTGGCAAATGTTTAAAATGTTTTTCATATTGTTCCTCACTAATACGTAATTGTGATTTGCGATCCCGTATCAATTAATCCTCGTAATCTTTAGTTGCCTTCTGTATACGTATCGATATATCTTGATATAACCATTGGATCATTGCATGGCTCGTGTTCTTGTAATTCATTGACTTGGTTCACTTTTATGAACTTTGTTTTCTTTTCGTGTATTGATATGTACTCGATTTCCTCTAATTCGTTTTTAGGACTTTTTTGTCGTTTCACTACGCTCGACTTTGATAATTGATTTCTAATTCCTCCACTTGATTGATTTGATCGATTCCACATTATTCTAAAACGATTTTGGTTTTGTTGTTTATTTGTTGTTTGGTTTTCTCTCGTATTTTGACCAGGATTTCTTTAGAAATTTTGCTCCATTTTGTGACCCAACCTTTCACATTTGTTACATCGGATTTTGGTTCATTAACGATTGCCAGATTTGCGGTTCTTGATTTGACACCGGTGCTGGCATTCTTTGTTGCTATTGCCATGTAATTTGAGTTTGCATCGGTTGTTGTGGTACTTGTATTGGATACATTACTTGTGGCGTTGGTTGTTGTATTCCCATTTGTCCATAATTTGGTTGCATTGTTTGAGAGTAATTCTCATCCATCTGTGTTGGTATCGGCCATGATTGTGCCATTTGTTGTTGTTGTTGAGGTCGCATGGGTTGATTATTCCATTCTTTGTGGACGCCACTGTATTTGTGGCCTTTGTATTCTCGGTCGTCACATTTGTCGATTAGTATTTGGTCTCATTCTCACGATTTGATTTGACCGATTTGGTTGTACTTCGCGACACTTTGGTAGTTGTTCGTTTGTGCCTTGTAATCCATCGGTCATTGGTTGGTCTAGGCTTTCGACCGTCTCTGCTTTCTCCGACAATGTTACGAAAGTTTCTTGTTTCGTTGCACATCAACGGATTCGGATTAAATCCATTAGTCCTGTTATTAGCGCTGATTTTAGCACTTCTTCGACAATCGATTCGGTCACACCTTTTGTGCTTAGGTTTCGTGCTGCGTAGGCTCGCAATTCGTCCACGAAATCTTTGACTGTTTTCGTTTGTCGTAGGCTTTGTAATTTATTCATATGGTTGGTCAATTTCTTTGGTCCGTCAAATCGTTCTTAGAACTGTTTGATCAACTCATCGTGATTGCAAATTCTTAGGCTTTTTCGAGTGTCAGCACTTCTAGGTATTCTTCTGCTTTTCCCCGCATTTTGGATTTGAACACTGGAAGCTTTTCTGGTTCGTCATCGAGACCATCTTGAGCCAGTGCTTTTTCAAATTCCTTACGGAATTTTTCGAAGCTTGTTTCGCCTTTGTACGATTGTAAGTTGCGCACCTCGTTTTCCATTTTGACCAAAATTGCTTGGCCATTCGGTTATTGCATTACGTTTGATATTTGTGGCGATTCTTAGGTTGCCACCTTGATCAACGCCTCAATTCATTGTTGAATGTCACTAGGTCATTATTTCGTTGACCTTGTTTATTATTTTGTTTCGTTATTGGTTGTTGTGGCTGTTTATACTGGTACATATATGGTGTTGCCGTTGCTAATGGCACTCCAAGATTAACCATTCAATTGTTCGTCACGAATGGCATTTGGTTGCCTTGTGGGGCTATTGGCGTTGTACCGTAGTATTGATAGGTATGTCCCGTTTCGAATTGCACCGGTTAGTATTTCTTGCAGTTGATTCCACGTATTCGTTATTTGGAATGCGCCGCAATTTGTTGTTATATATGGGGTTCGTATTCGATTATACACATTCGGCATTTGAGTTGTACCACTGTTTGTGTGTGGTATTTGTATTTGGTTCCATACATTCGTCGTCTCGCTTGTATTACCTCGTTCTTTGTTTGCACCTATTTGCATTTGATTGGGTTACTTGTTGGTTTGATTGAATTTGCAGCTTGATCGTAATTGTACCAAACTGTACTCGATTTGTGTCAATTAATTCTTCATGAATACCACATTGATTGTAATTCGTTTGATCATTGTTAGGTTTAGATCGTATTTGGTTTGTCTTACTTTGTTCTTCTTGCATGCCCCAAGGATCATCGTTTAACTCGATTTGATTGCTTTGCATTTAGATCAGAGCACGTTCATTTCGATTTAAACCGTTTTGACTATAGTTCATATCACACTGATTAACGTTGTTTTGGTTTCGGTACGCATTTGTCTCGGAATTAGCCCGAATTGATGTTGGTTTGCGTCCGTTTAACTCGTTTCGCTTTGGGTTCCGTTTTGAAATCCATTTATTTTATTAATTGTCACTGACTGTTGTTGTTTTTTCGCAATTTGCTGGATTTCGACCGTACTCCGTTCCGTGTTGGTTATTCCTTGATCATTACTCGTAATTGTTATTACTTTCGTTTGTTCCGAGTTATTGCTACTCGGCGGTGTTGTATATATTTGACCCATATTGAAAGGTCCGTCGTATTCTACGCCTTGTAATTACAATTTTCGGCCGATAATCATTTTGGTTTCGCTCTCTCGATTGTTCTTGTTCGCCGCCAGTATTTTGTCCAATTATCGTTATTTCATCATCATCCGTATTTCGCAATTCCGTTCTTGGCTGGGCCAACTGAATTTTCGGTTCACTCGATCCCATATTTTGACAGAACTGGTGTAATTCTTCTGTTAAAGTTGCGTGCCTTACTATGAACTGTAATTGTTTTTGTTTTTGGCCTTACAACTTTTGTATGGTATTCCGGATATATTTTTCCGGTTTTCTCATATTTGAAAACAGTTTCTCTTTGCTTGCTTCTTCATGAAATGTTTCTGTATAAGTTTGTTGCAAGCTTTCATGTTGTTCATTTCTTTTTGGTTCCGGTGTATTTGTGTGAAACTGTGGCATTATCTCTTCGAGGTCTTTTGTCGCATTGTTCGGCATTTGATCTTCACTATCAGTATTTTTGGGCTTGATTGACAATCCTTTTTGTGCGTTTATTCCAGGTGGCGTTCTTTAGAGTGGCATTTTAGTATTTTAGATTTTAGGCTGGACTTATGTAATTCGTCCCGATTATGTGGACTACTAATTTTTATTACGATATAAATTTTTATTTTGGCTTATGCCATATTTAGGACTGAGCTCTATTTCAATTTTTGCGAAAATACTGACCAACTTATTTTATAAAAATTGTTCCCCACTTTTACACGACATCGTGGTCAGCATGTTATTTTGTTTTGTTTGGATTGGGGGTAGGGGTGGACTATAGTTTCTTATGACGGCTATCGGATTATTAAATGGGGACGGGATTCGTCACTCGAAGATGTGTGGTCCGTACGCGTGGTCAGTAGTATGCCGGTAGGGATTAGTAATTGTCCCTTGGCGCGCGTTGTTTTGGTCAGCGTACCTCTATTTCTTACTGTGCTGCTGCGAGACTATTCGAGTCGCTCGATACTTGTTTCCGATATAGAGTCAAACCAGCCGAAGTTAGAAGTTTTATTCAAAGTTAGTAAACGCACAATGATTGACAATATGGTTCGGTTCCGCGCAGCGCACTAGTCACACACCTGATCTCTAACTTCCGAGTATTTGACCAGAATACTTAGTTTCGCCACTCAAATGTTCACACTTCAGCTGTTCTTGACTCCCAAATTACACTCGCTACACCTTGTCCGCATTCGATTTCTATGATTAATCCTTGTATATACCAATTATTTTCTCTCAACTCACGTGTGAGCGCACAATTAGTCTGAGTAAGTTATTTAGTACTTGTGATTAGGGTATGTATTGGTTAAATCCTCTTGTGAGGTTTGTACGAGACCGCCGGACGGTGCGATCCGTGGGTTTATCTGAGTACCTTAACCTCTTCCTTAGAATTATATACACTATATAGTTTCCTTAGAGCTACCAGTGCCGGACGGTTCACTGATAGATCCTGAGTAATTGATATCTATTAGTTTCCCTTTTGGGTTGCTACGTAGCCGCCGGACGGATCAACTCGTACGTTTTTTGCTTACCTTAGCCTTTTCCTTAGGATTAGACTAATTAGTTTCTTTATGTTAACGTTCCCCCTACCGGACGGATCAGTTAGGCGCGTGTTATTTCGCATACGGTTATGGTTATTAAACGCTCATGATAGCTCAGGTTTTATTCGGGAATAATAATATGAGTAAGGTAAATTTCTAAAGCGATAAGTACCTGTACCTAGGTGTGAAGCCCTTTTAACTCAACGTTAATTGTTTTCAGATTATAAACCAAAGCACACCAGAGCTTTTCCGCATATCCACAACTCAACGTTAATTGTTTTCAGATTATAAACCAAAACACACCAATGTTTTTCCGTATATCCACAACTCAATGCTAATTCTTTTCAGATTATAAACCAACGCACGCGAAGGTTTTTCCAGTAGTCCACTAATTCCAATTGATCCTTTCCAGTTATTCACTCACTAGCTCGTATCATCCACCAATTCAAACACGAAACCAGATAAACGTTAAATTCAATAAGCATATAAGTCATAACATATGATTCAAAAGCATAGCAATCAGTAGATGGGTAACGGTTAATAAAAGTATAACATATGATTCAAAAGCATAGCAATCAGTAGATGGGTAACGGTTAATAAAAGTAAACAATTTACGAAAACGTGGGATAATTAGCTCGCATGAATACTGCGACAAAATTGCGAACCTGTTAAAAAACAATCGTTTAACCAACTTTAGGAAATTTCTGCCGAACGTAGGCGGAGACAGCTAAAATTGTCACCCGATCCTTCAGAGGCAGCTACTAGACTAATTGAAAGCAAGAAAACGAATGCTAACGTCAGCTAGCTAATAAAATAAACAAGTGCTAATTTATGCAAATTAGCACAAAAGTAAAGGAAAACACCAAAACAATGAAGAAGAGAAAACCAGGGACGTAGAAGGGAGAGGGGGATATAATAGAATATTTGGTGACCAACCGGGGGATTTCGGGAATTTTTGTGGGTTTGCGACGGGTTCGGACCGGGAAGCCCTTGGTACCTGTCGGGGGTTTAGTACGCTACCCAGGGATTCCCGGGGTTTAAATTCCATTTTTACATTTTTTTCACTAAACCTTTTATTATATGTATTCCCAAACTTTAGTTTCTTTAAAATTTCAAAATTTTATAAATTTTAATCACTTCCTATACCTAATTTGCATAAAATCACTAAATTGTTCACCTAGCTGTCGGAGCTTAATTTCTTTCGTGGCTGTGTAGTTCCGTGCTTACGCGACGCTCCGACCCCCAGCGCTTACTATAATACACGAAAGAGAAAAATATAGGCCACCAAGTACTACAACACTGACAGCTGGGGTGCGCGAATTCGTGGTCTGGGCGTACCAGAAAAGTGGTGAGTGACAGCAAATCCTAGTGTCTTTTGATGAACGCCAGTAACAGCTCAATGAGTTAACAATTAAATTATATCACGCTCCGTTTTATTGATTCCAACAACAGCCAGTGGGTAATAATAGTTTATTTACCATATGACGAAGTGCCGATCGTACACCTGTGATGAGAACGTGGTACCTACGCGCAAAAACACAGCACACTAGGTCCAAATACCGAAGCTGCGCGGTTTTAAATACGATGTAAATATAAACTATTCAACTATGCCGTGAGAGCCTCTAATTGCGGTAGTACTTTCGGGCACTCCATGATATTAATGCTCGTAACCCGTGGTTTGTAGTTCTTCGATAATACACGTCAGTATCACATCAACAAATAATAAAGTACGGCAAGTTCAAATTATGTAACATCAGTACACTCTTACTCCAGTTACAAGTTCGTTCCTTTTTAACACTGTAGTTCGAATAGCCATTGCAAACCTCCACAGAAATATTCCGAAAACCGATGTCTGGTTATCCACGACTTTCTAGATCTACTGTAAAGGTAAGTCCATAAGCTTGACGTAACCCGTAATAAAAACTACGAGCAGCACTTAACAGTAACTGTCCCAAAAACTGATAGAAATACAGGTGAGCCTATTTTATGGAGCGTAAATAATTATATCCGACTCGAGACGACTCGCTTAACTATCGCCAAGGAACAACTCTGGCTGGACAGTAAACACTACGCGGTCGAGGTTCAAGAAAAGTTAACTCCGAGCATAAGCTAGTACCGATACCGTCACCAACCGGCGCTATGGTTCTGGTAAATAGCAATATCAATAAACATGAAAATATACAAAAGTGAAATCGAAACAATATTAAATCCTTCGAACTATCCACCAAACCTTGTGACTACGTTAGACGAACGCATTAAAACGATAAAACGTTAAGGATTTGACATCCTCGAAACTCCTGTTGACAGCTGCTCTTGTCCCTATTCCTAGCTAGGGCATTCACATTCAACAACATGACTAATATCGATAAGAATAAATCGGTCGATCTTTACTCGCCCCTACTCGCGAAATTAGCAAAAACCCGTCATCACTCAGCGCCACGTAACTGTAAACCATGAAACAGCCCCTTACATTAGCTAAGTAATTTTTCAACCAACCAAAAACCAAAAAACCAAGACTAATAATAATAACTATATCATAATTCAAAATTCAATACAATAACGAGTAACCATATATATATGCAAGACGCCCAATCGGCGAAAATAAATGATACGCTATATAATATTTATATAACGCGTTAGCCGCGAATATAATAGTATTGATTATTGTATATTATATAATTTAAAAAGGAATTTAAATGAGAAATTTGAAATGAGAAAAGGGGTGAAAAGTTGGGGTGTGGTTTGAGAAAAGTATAGAGAGGGGGATTGTGAAATTTTAATATGGTGAAGGGGGTAGGTAGGGGAGTTTGTATTTAAATTTTGAGGAGTGGGGGTTAAGAGTTATTTGATAAAATAGGAGATGTTTGAAAAATGTAAAAAGTTGGAGAAAAAAATGGGAATTTTGAAAAATAGAAATTTATGGAAAATAAAGAAGGGGGAAAGGGGTGGGGTAGATATATGAATAGGGGTGGTAAGTGAAAAAGGATATTAAAATTTAGGGGATAGGGATTAAATTTTGAGGGAATGGGGAATGTTTGAAAAAGGAAGAAAAATGGAAGAAAAAGGATATTTTTGGAAAGGGTGAATTTATAGGAAATAAGAAGAAGGGGAAGGAGGGAGTTTAATATGTGGAAGGGGGTGGTGATGTGAAAAAGATATGAAAATTTTAGGGAGATTGGTG
>JASANE010001867.1:0-16624 GCA_030248225.1 Trileptium ribeirensis
GGGTCCGCTCAGGATCCCCTAAACTGAAAACGAGCTTCAAAATTTTGGGTTTCTTACGCCTAAAACGGCCTCTACCCGGCCTCTCGTAGGAGATACGATTATAATTTCAATTTCTCCAGCAGCCGGTCTGCCAGGGCATGATTCTGGTCCTGCCCCCGACCGCCTGCTGCTTTTCGTTTATGACATATCGAAAAAAACGTGCCGATATCCCTATGAGAAAACAGCGTCCTGAGCGCCGTTATATTTGATCTAAAATTTTTCCTCGTGCCGACCAACGTGAGGTTTAGTTGTTTACGTGCCTTCTTGGCACGTCTCGGCCACTGCCCATAGCACGCTCGCTGGAGTTTTTGGTATTCTTATTGTAGCGCTTATGCTCGCGTTTTTGGTATTCTTAGTTTATTGTAGCGCTTATGCTTCAATGGTTTAATTGTTTATATGTATGTTTTGCACCGCAGTGTCGGTTTATATGTTGTTTAAATTTCGAAAAATCTAATGTTTACTCGGTCTTCGGTTATGAGACACCAAGTGGCCAAGAAAAAAGGGGGAATAAATCTTGATATAAAAGAAAACGTCCCGACACGATTTTGGGACCAGTCGAGATTTTGGCCAGCAAAGTTGGTTGGGTTTTTGGCGGTTGTCGCTGGCTTTTGATTTCGGTCTTTTTCGTTTAGTTCCAAACAGTGGGGATACTATAACGTGAAAGCCGCATATAGTCGCATATACAGCAATTGTGAAAGGAATATTGAAAGTCGCACATACACCAAATATGGAAGGAAGCTGCAGCTTACGAGAACAGCTAAAGTTAGTGTAGGGTACCCCGGTACCCTGTAGCGAAGCCGATACCCGGAGTCTCGGTATACTAAGCCTAAGCTTAGGCTCATATATAAGACATACACTAAGCCTAAGTCGCCGAACCCATAGCTCTGCGCTGTTTTTTTCTAACGACATAACGTATTGCTTCTCAGAGCTACCTGGACCAACCATATTAAGGTTCTATATAAAAATTAAATAAGCCAGGTACATATATAAGCCAATAATAACCTATGTTTATTGTTGAAACATTAGGCCAAATTATTATAGCAATAGCATTAATGTTTGTGAACAGAAACACGATATTAATTTATAAATACTATTGTCGTTACAATAGCTACCAAATTTTTATCGTTAATGCAATAGATGCTAGCATTATGTTGCAGTTAAATTATATCCGTAACTGCTATTGTTGCTAACATCCTAAGAGAAAACTTTTGTCGCTGCATTTATGTTAGATTCTATTGTCGCTACAACAGCATTGAGCAAATTATTGATGTTGCAACAGCAATATAGTTTCTTCGTTTGGTGCACTAAAAGCAAACGTTATTGCAACATCAATATATATGCGCAACGCTATTGTTGGAACCAAAAACAGAAAACATTTCACTCTGCAATAATAAAACGAAAATATATCGTCTTTGCAATAGCTTACGGTGTGCTCTTCGTGCACGCAGATCTCTGTGAACGACGCATAAAACTCTGAAATTTAATGAATTTTTGTGTGTCATGTCCTTGTCTGTCCATCCTTATGTTGTGTCCTTATATCTACGTACCAATATATACATATATATATATAAATACACACATACAACTACACACAATACACACTAGACATACTGGCGTCCTGAGCGACAGAAAGGTCGCTCAGGATAAATACATACTCAGAACACACCAAAAACAACAACAACACAGCAACAAAGAAGAAAACCGACCAGAAACGTCGGTTAGAGAGAGAACGAGGACAAAAGCGAAAGGACAGCGAGGACACGAGGCGGGAGTGGGAAGGGAAGCGGGACAAAGGGAATCCGGTGGGAATTTCGAGGGGCTGGGGCCGAATTTGGTCTCAGGACGGAAAACGGGGTCGATTGATACCAAACACGAGGGGGAAAGACGTAATGGCGGGCCGGAACCCACTATAGGTTCTGATGTGTATTAACATGGGGGCGTTTAGCGGGCTCTCCTGCGTTAACGGGTGGGCGGAGCGACGCCCGCCGGGTATCGTTGGACTCGGCGTCCAACGGCGATTCGAACGATGGGTGATATCGCCACCGGGGCGGTAGGAGTAAAAACGGTACTAAAATTGGTGCGGTTAGAGAGAGAGTCGTGGCTACAATGGGGGCGCATTTATTGGTCGTACGGGTTAACGGGGCGGCGGAGCGAGACCCGCCGGGTATTTTTGGAGATGTCTCATCGGGACGAATCTAACGAGGGGCGATTCGCCCATTTTAGAGTAGAGTGAAAAATCTCGATTTATCGGTGCCCATCAGCGGTTGACGTCTGCCTTCTAGGCAACTTCGCGTGGCGGCCGCGGGTCAGCGGGGATTCGGGCGGGGGTTTAAAGCATATGGTTGGGTTCAACTAGTCGTGGTGAACAAAATGAGGGGTCGCATGAGCCGGTTCTGACGCGGGGTATGGCGGCAGGAATGTCGGAAAGTAGGGTTTCGTATTAGTTGCATACTGCAATAGGTCACAGATGCAAGGCGGGTTGGCCTAAAAAGTTGTCCACAGCACACACACATGAATAGATACCTATACGTACTATATATATAACATGCCCTAGCTACTGGGAAGGTGACGGTCCGGGTTGCACGGCGACAATCCTACCTAGCGTAAGTAGCGATTGTCTCTACGTGTTACAAGCGAAGTTGCGGCGTTGGTCGGAGGGCCTTTGGATGTCCATTTGCAATTCCCAAAGCGTTTTACCAGCCTACTCTGGTTGTTCTCCGTACCACGATATCACAGACGGTGACGGACCTCCGAATGAGCCCGGCATCCGTCGTCCCTTACAGTTGCAAGTGCTACCAAAGTGTGATTTCCGCTTATTCGGACTTGTTGTTTTATGTAACCATTACCTAACATGTTACTAAAACCAAGTAAATTTAATATTTTCGATCTCAGTCTTAACAAACGTGTTTTCCTGAACGTGCAGCCAGGGGCCTCCTATGCCCGCACGGTCGTAACCGTCAACCCTATAACACATGATGCCTACCGGTTGAGTTGTCGACTGCCTTCCAACTGTCGTCGGCGTAAAACTCTATTTTCGGTCCTGCAGGTCGGTTGGGGCTCATTTCCTCATAAGTTAGGGCTGATTGGAACACTCGTCCCTAACAAATTCGTAACTTACAGCGATACAAGATGGTCCATTAATCCAAACGACACAGTTATACAAACAGCATATTCATACAAAATGTTTCGAGATCAATATAAGTGACACTTTTTTTACAAAATGTTCCATTAATATAATTGACACATTGACACATTAATATAATTGACACATTTATACAAAACGTTGCATTAATATAATTGACATATTTATACAAAATGTTTCGTTAATATAATTGACACTCTTATACAAAACGTTTCATTACTGTAATTGACACTTTTATACAAAATGTTTCATTAACATTATTGACACTTTTATACAAAATGTTTCATCAATATTATTGACACTTTTATACAAAATGTTTCACCAATATTATTGACACTTTTATACAAAATGTTTCATCAATATTATTGACACTTTTATACACAATGTTTCATCAATATTATTGACACTTTTATACAAAATGTTTCATCAATATTATTGACACTTTTATACAAAATGTTTCGTTATTATAGACAGTACTTTTATACAAAATCTTCCCTTATTGTAAGCGAATTATTTTGAGCGATATTTTATACGAAATGATTGTCTGATACGATGCGACCCTTGGATATATAACCAGCTATGAACTAACGCGTCCCGATCCAAATTTTCAGTGCAAAAGTCCTGAAATGCCCGTGACAGGGCCGAAGCGGCCCTGTTACACAATAACCTACATAAAACGATGATCAGATCTAAACTTTACTACTTTTACATGGGCCAAATATTGATTTGTAATACAGACAAGACAGCATCAACGCGGCATTTGCGTTATAAGAACCCGTCATGTGGAAGAGTTATGCACATTGGGTGTCTCTGCAACCATACATTATATGGTGTCTTGGACCCCATTGTGAATCTGATGGTACATAGGCAGTGTAGTGTCGGCAATAGTATGGTTTAGATCACACCATAAAATTTATATTATTTCAGCTTTACAAAGTGCTGTCATTTAAACACGTTATTACCACTACACTATTATAATGTGTTTGTGGATAGCATAGTTCACAATCACAGTTTGAAACAAGCTGCTCTGTCGGAAACACATACTATGTGTCAAGAACGTTCGTTTCAAAACGAAAAAGTTTTCTTCTTAAAAAAAGAATGTCACAGCAGTCATGTTGCTATTAACAATAGAATTTATGCGCCTGTACTACATATAGTTACTTAAATATAAACTTTACGACGGTTCAACATAATATATGGTTTTTGAAACATGTCAAATTATTTGACTTCAGCGTTTGCGAATATGCTGTCTATGAAATAGCATTAATGTAATTCAGACCTGGTAAAGTTGATAATATAATTTTCGATGTCATCAATTCTCGGAATTCCTAAATGTTTTGGTCTCAATTGTAGTCAACAAATCCGAGACGTTTGCTGCATGCCATTTTTGCCTGGCATGCAGACTCCAGCGGTCGGGTCTGAAAAGGCTTTCATGACTATAATAGATTCGAGCAGTGCAGTGCAATTAAAGTTGTAATGCACACTCTGACAGAAGGTGAAATCAATGTCACAGCCGGACGGCTGTGACAAAAACTACGACGGTATGCTCATCCGATCAGTCATTGCAAATATCCTGATTTAACTCGCACAACTACCTATCTGTATTTGCACCGTAAAAACTAGTTTTGTGCGGATACAAGTAGGCAAAGTGAAATTTTCCTCTCGGTCTCTTAAAACGAACGGCAGGGTGGGGGGAGGGTTACGGAACCTTCAGGGGTAAATATGGTATGGCGGAGCTCGACCGTTAAAGGGTAAACTCCAACTGCACATCAACACATAGGCCAATGTAACTTTTAAACTTTTAGGGGCGGAAGTGAAATGTATCCTATGCCGTTCTCGATACACTAAATCTAAGTTTTATTCTTAGTGTAAGCCATGTACTTAGCTTGAGCCTATTTTTCATTTAAGAGCTTAAAACTGCACTTCGAGATGAAAGAAAATTATGGCCAACCTCGATGTCCGTTCTTATGTATACTCAAACATTCATTTTGCTTTGACCATTGATGATAAATGTCCGAGGTCCTAGGAGGGGTAGCTGGGTCTTAGGAAGAGGGGGCGCGTCACCGTGGTCGCCGCTGGAGGGTCAACCGGGTTCTAGACGAGGTGGTCAGCCAATCGCTGGTTGGGGATATGCTGGTGGGTGGGTACGTAGTCACCAGGACGCCAGAGTGGGTCGGCAAGACCCTTGAAGTAGGAGTCAGCAGGACGCGAGAGAAGGGTTCAGGCGGACGGATGCGGAAGGGGGTATGCTCCGCCTTAGAGCCTTAGACACCCTATGGGTATAATGCCTGCAGGAGGAGGAGTCGGGATAACTGCAAAGGAAGTAGCTTGTATGGCTTCCGTGCTGATATCGGCTTGCTATGACGTAGTAGGTCTGTGCAGAGAAATACCACTAATACCAGGTGGCCACGGTGTTTGCTCGGTGATGTTGTGATGAGCTAACAATGATACGATGGTTGGCAATTTATTCATAGCGCATAACACAAAACGGTTTCATACGACGTATTTTTATTGAAAATGTGGGAAGTTAGCGAGCAATACTGCAACCCTAAGCAATTTAGTCGCCATTTGCCTCAAAAATTAAACATTCTATAAACTAACGTCTCCACCCACTCAGTATCCACTTGGGCATTTGGGGTTTAGTGACGTTTTGATTTGCAACTGGTCTTACACGAATCGGATCAGAAAAATCACGGCCACTCAACAGAATCCTTGAGAGCTACAATTTTTGTGAGTTATATACGCTTTTGTTAGATTAGCCGCTATCGATCAATATAGGAAAATTAAAAAATCCTTAATTGTTAAGTTTTACAAATTGTATATTGAGTTTCATGCTGGTTGGAGTAAAATGAGTTTATAACACAGTTTAGCCCTATAACCATGTTGTTTTTATTGATTTTACCTTACACTGTGTAAGTGTGCGTGGTTACCTCCGAGGAAAGCTGCAGGGCTAATAATGCTAAAATATTGGCAACAAGAATGGATTGTCAAATTATATTTTTAATTGAGGTGTCATGATAAACTGTGCGTTATGTTACCCAGGAAGAAATTTAGGCGTAAACCACCGGGGGATTACGTTTGCAGATTCCTGCATAAAAATGTAAGAATAAAGAGTCTTATAAGTCTCGTAAGAGTCTTTTATGCAATAATGTTTATAATTATGAAATACCATATATACTTAGGAGACGCTGCGATGTTGAAAACTTTGTAATTTTTTCCAATTTTGGTCAATTTGTTTGTGGCTAATTTCCCTTTTGTTACTAAAACGCTCATTAATTTTTCCCAATTTGTGCCTATTTTTGGAGGTTTTTGCCAAGTTTCTCACAATTTTTGCCAATACTTTTGAAATATTATGGCGCCAAGAGAAAGGGCGTGTATCAAGGTTCGGCGATTATAAGGCAGCAGGGGGTAGGTGTTACGTTGCGAAGAGGGCTCTGACCTCTGACATCACGCAGTGCAATCTCCTGGTATCACAGTGCGAGCATGTATGAACACATACAGTGCAGCCTGAAAAATATCGTTGGAAATAATTTTTCCACAGATAGATATGTGAGCACTGTAGAATGTGGTTGAAGGCATTCTGACTAAAATGGTCGGTTTAGAAACACGTGCTATATATATTGAATTTCAAACTATACGTTGCAGTACCCGGAACGACAGCAGTCGAGCTGAGGGGCGTTCCATATTCTCGCTAGATTTCATAGAAAATAATTTGTGCAAAATATTTATATGCTTGCTTGAATCAGCAAATTCCCAAATCCACAGTCAAAACATTAACCCTAACTGTCATTCTAGACATCTTGGTAATTCTGCAATTCTAGATTCCCAAATCCCCTGCTCAAAAAATTTTTGACTTCCAAATTCACAATTTACATATTTGCATATTCCCGTTTCCGGAATTTTCAATTTCCAATTTCTGATTTCTCTATTACAGCTTCTCAGCAAGGTCATACCCTTTTTACCCCACGGTGCCTGAAGCAACGTGGCTTTACTATCTTGCCCTACAATATCAACCGCACAGATGAGCTCGAATACGCGACCTCATGATTGTGAAACACAACCACAAAACACTTCGCCACACAGTCGCTTTCCATATAATGTATTAAGCATTTGTAAATAGCAAGTCATCAAACATGCTCAAGGTGCGAAGCTCCATATTGGTTGCAGGGTGTTGGGCGCAGGGTAGACCTTCGGCCTGCCCAGACAGTATCAAATAAGTTTTTCCTAATTTTTGCCAAATTGCTCTAATGTTTGCCAATTTTTAAACCAGCCTTTTTTTTCTAAATTTTCTGCCTTGGGTGTGGGGAGCGCTGACCATCGAGTGACCAGACGGCCTCTCACCAGTGGGCCTCTCAGAAGCTCCGAAGCTGCATTGTCCGAAACTCATAGGAGATAATACCCCCTCTCCCTTAAAAGCATCTGTAGAGTTACTTTTCCGGAATAGTACAGAGTCGGCACCATAGATAACTTATTATGTATCTCCATCTTATAAGGTTGTCGAAGTTGACCAAACGGAACATTTATACAAACGTTTCCATCGAGGAACGAAAAAACAAATACGATTTGCAGTATAGCACTTGAAACGTGGAGTAGCAAGCCTAGAGATGACACACATATTTGATGAAATTAGCTGCATTGACGAAATAGTACCCCAGCCATTGGAAGCTAGAGTATGTAAATGTTGACTTTGGACATTTTTGCGAACATAAAATTTCTAATTCGAAATCTTCTAAAAGACCTCCTTATTTTGTGCACTAGAATTAAATATATCTTGTTTAATATGTTGTGTGCTATGATTTGTTATGTTGTTTATTATAACTCTCGGATGAATAATATAAATATGTCATTTTTTGTTTGTTTGTGTTACCTTATTTTCTTCCTGGACTTTTGTATTAATAGATACATAGCTATTCAAGAGGGTTCAAATGGCACAGTTAAAAATATAATTGTTGTTAGTTTACTAGACTATCCTTTGGGTCCCGCGCCCATAACCTCCCAAAAACCTAATTTCCTTCAAAAAATTTCAGGTTTTACAAAATCGCTTATTAACCAGTTCCGACGCTAATGAATCGGGTTTCCTTGCATAATTAAAGATTTTTATTTAATATTAAGCTAAATTTGCATTAATTTGTTAGCTGTTAATTAGCTAAATTGTTTTTTGTTTTTCAAAAAGCATTTCTCGACTGGGGGCGACTACGTTAATGTAACGGCAGTACTAGTGTAATTCTAAGGCCTAGGTTGAGGTGATTAAATATTCGTACAGGTTTCAACCGACCGGAAGCACTTGTATTAACGTCACACGAGGTGTTTAGTAAAGTAATAGCTAACCTAAATATTAAGTGGTATCACTCAAACTTAACGCAGTGCGCCAGCCCACCGGGGACTACTGGTTTGATTAAATAAGGAATCGTAGTAGCGCAAATCTAAGGCTTAGATTCAGGTAATCAAAGACTCGTGCAGTTGTCAGCTCACGGGGGGCGATTGCATCATACTCACAAGAGGAGTACTAAAATCAGAAATAACCTAAAACCAAAGGCTAATAATGAATAAGAAAAGCGTTATTCGCGTGAACTATTGACTTGACCTAGAGAAATATAACAAAATCACCGTTGAAACAGACTTGTGAAATAAATCTGGTGGTACTAAAGAGCTGTGCCGTATTTGTGTACTAAGTATTAAACTAGTCGGTAGTGGAACTACATTTGTGAGCGGAGCTTGGGCTGTGGCATTACGAATGTACTCAATTTTATGTTCTTGTAACTACATTGCATAGGACATAGCGCTTTATCATTGGTAAAAATAATATATTTGAATTCTTCGACCCAAAAAAACTATAATGGTTTGATCGAAACGATTCTATTTCAATAAATAACACAAATATTGCAAAATTCTCTATTTTAGCTGCATAAGCTTAACTAATTAGCTAATTACTAATTAACCACTCAAAATTTTTTAATCCCATATATCAGGTACACACTCTGACATGATAGGCTTTCAAACAAAAAAATTTTTTAAAACCCGTTCAGTGGTTCTTGAGATCCGTCGGACCGAACGACCGGACGGACATCGACCTTTTTACACCCAGACAGAAAATAAAAACGCTTCGCTCGGCTTCGCCGAGCTCCGCTCAATAAACATTTTTGGAGAAGGCCGCCGAATTACTTTCGGTGCTGCCGCGATTATTTCACAACGGAATAAGGTCACTATAGTAACAGCGACTGGAGCTATGTCGCGCTGGATTTGTCTGTTCATTATAATTCTAAGAAATTTTGTTAATATTTTATAACAAATATATATATTTCATTTATGCGCGTATTACCTACGGGCATCAACACATGGTATAAACGGGCGCATCGAAAGAACTATTGGGGTATTAAATAGGATGGACCTATTTAAACACGATGAGCTCTACTTCTCGGCAGCGAACCTACAGTTTTTGTGACAAGTCATTGGTTCGATAGCCACTGGTATCCATTGCACAAGGGGTCAGCACGCGGCACGACGTCCCATAGTCAAGGCCCAAAATTCCGCAAATCCGTATTTTTTAGTTTAAACCCCAGAGTAACTTAGCGGGATGTACTCCCTAATTTGGGATTTTTAGTCCTCGAGCCTCATATCCCCGTTTTGGTTTCGATTCTTGGTTGTCTTTGTTTTCTTGAATACTTATATACGTCTTGTGTTTTTGCGTGCGGAATTGATAGTGTTTGTTTTCGAGCCTTAATTTGTATATTTGCAATTTTGTCTCAAAATCTTTAGTTTTCGGTTAATTTATATTATATGCAGAGCTTAGACGTATTTCTGGTTGGTTTTTGGTTTAATATCGGCACATGAAATAATGTCAAATAATCTAACACAGTGTTAAATAGGAGAATTCAAATCTTGTCACTGTGTTTAAGCCACCGTACTATAGTAGTTTTGGAACTTCGAGATGCAAAGCTATGAGGTTATGTGTTCACAATAATATTTAAATTTTACAAAGTACGACTCGAACACCAAAAGTTCAAAAAGCCCAAATTTTAAGAAGCTCAAATTTTTTTGAAAAAATCCACTACAAACTCACATGTATTAAAAACCTACGAAGAATAATTCCATGGTTAAATTCGATTGCATAGGTGAAATAGAAGGATAACAATGTCAGGTGTGTTGTTCCAGATACACAATGTATCAGAACTGATAACGGGCACTTATTCCATTTTAATTTTTTAGGTTTAATTATTTAATACCAGGAAGTAACCGGAATTCCGATTCCAGCGAAAATCGTGACATTCCGGTCCAGCACTAGGCAAAGACCATACCGAAACTGGAATTCTAGGTTTTAAAATTTTGTTAAAATTGTCCACTTTTTTGCTTCATCTGTGGCACAATCATACGTTAAATACATACACAATGATCAAGTTCCAACACCACCAAAACAAAAGAAAAGACTAACTCAGCAAATTACCCTATGAAACGTAATTAGGACACAATTTTCAGTAAGGATTTTTCATCTTCATCCGGCATGAGTTTATTAACGAAACAACGATCGAATATTATAGCAGCTTACCCATTCGGAGATATATCGTATAACTTAGAATTGAACCGCTTCAGCGGTATATGCATAATTGATTCGAAGATAAAAAAACACTCGCTTTTCAAAATAGGAAAATTTTCAATGACCGCACTATGGTGAAAAATATCGACATCATTTTATTTTTCCTCTGTAAACACGACTTCGTCATCTCAACGTAAACCGATATGGACGTGTGAGGACTCATATAAAAGCTACAATACTTTAGATGTTTCTTTTGGAGGTTTTATTCCTATTTAACCCACCCACGTCCCACCCTCTGGTAAAATTGGTATTTGAGGCCAACGTTGGGCCCGATGCCATATATAATCATCCGTGACGTTACCACTTCTAACGGTATATTAATAGACTTTGGGGCTTAAAATAGTCCATCCGCATGGGTTTTCGTGGGTGCTGTTTTTCAATCGTCACTGTATTTCAGACATATTTTCGTGTACAGGTAGTTATATGAATATGTGTGACAAGGCGAGATGATGCGAAAGTCGCGAGTGTCATGCGGAATGTAGCAAATTCTGCTTATGTTTTTTGCTGCTACTGTACTTTTTTTATGAATTTATTACGTATATATACATAAATACATTATTTTCACGATTCGTAAGCAGTTCTGAGGTAGAGTTAACCTTACTAGGTGCATCTGTTAGATATTTGACTATAAGTTTTGCTGGATCTATTCCTTACTTGAACAGCAGGAGTTAATAAATATTTTTGTTGAATTACATCTTTGGTTCGTAACAGGATATATCCTTTTGAATTCCAAGATGGAGAAGCGCTAGCTTAGGAATAGATCAAATTATCATTAGTCTTCACTATGGTGAAAAAGATGAGCGTACGTTTGGTTTTTTCTCTATAAACAGGACTTGTTATCTCAACGTAAACCGATGTGGACGTGTGGGGGCTCATATAAAAGCTACAATACTGTAGATGTGCCTTTTGGAGGTTTTATTTCAATTCGACACACCCACGTCTCTTCACAAGGGGTCAAAAGTGGTACCCAGGGGGTGCATGGTTAAAATGGCTCATTTTTGCTCATAAATAGGCAACCCTTGAGCCGATTTGAATCATTTTGATGTCGAAATATGTATCTTAGGAAGCTTTATTTAGGAGTATATAAATTGTTTTGGTCGGGTCCCTATGGGGCATGGGGGTCTTTAGCAAATGAGCAAATTTCCAAAATTTTGGTCAAACTTTGTCGAGGTGTAGTTATATAACCACTAGAGCTATTCGAACGAAATTTGGTGTGTGGATAGAGCTACTGAGGCTACCTGTAGTACCTGTAGGGCCAGATGTCATATACCGTCATCCATGACATTACCACGTCTAACGGTATATTAATCATTCCTGGCTCAACATTCGTTCATATGATTTTTCGTGGGTGTTGTTTTCGAATCGACACTGTATTTTCAGACATATCTTTTCGTGTGCCGGTAGTTATATCAATGGGTGAGACAAGGCGAGTGGTGGGAATGTTTGCAGTACTCATGCGGTCTGTAGCAAATTCTGTTTATGTTTTCTGTGCTACTGTGCTTTTGTTATGATTCTTATATATACTAATATATATGTATTACATAGATATATATATTTCACAATTCATTAAGCAGTTCTGCGGTAGAGTTAACCTTGGTCAGGTAGTGTCTGCGATATCTGACTATCAGTTTTGCTGCATCTATGCCTTATTGAACAGCAGATTATTAAATATTTTTTCGTGATTTGCATATTCGTGTCGTAACAGGAATATATTTTTAAAGAGCTGTTCCACTGTATGTTAACGTTACAGTTTCTCATTTCTCCGTATTCATACACTTAGCATGTCGCCAAGATCCTAGTATAAATTGCGCGACGCACCAGCCAGTGTGCTTGTAAACTTTGTAATTAGTCTTCATTAGAATAAAGTAACATATCTGCAAAACACACAGAAACTGCGTTCTTGGGACTATGTATTGAAACTGTGCCAAGCAAGTATCGCAGTTTATCTCATTTATAGCATTCTAGATAAATCAGAAAAAGATGGTCAGAGTATAAATGCCTACTTGCGCGTGAGCGCGAGCCTCGAACAGTGTCTATGTCAGACGATCAGAAAATTATATATAGTTACCCTTGCTTTTCTTTTAGAATTTTTTATATAAACCAATAATTTCAAGCTTCCTTCTAAATAACATGTAACAAACGTATGCCTACCTAAAGGGACGCGATTGGAGACACAGCAATTTTCGCTATTTTCCGCTCTATGCAGTGCGAAGAAAATTCAGTTTGACGCAGGTTACGCAAGCCTGTATAGCAGAAGGCAGTTTTCCGCTGAGACTCCCAAACCCGACATACTGATCGATAAAGCTTCCTCAGCCTCTTCAAAGTCCCAATGAGGCAATAATGTAATTTATTCAGATATTTACTGTCTTAATACTAAATGCGATGCCAATTACTAGAAATTCTCAATCAACGCCTTCAATGATATCATTTGCAATAGTGTGAATTGCGGTCAAACCGATTAATGTGAAGCCGGTGATACATATGTCATCTGCAGCTGTTGCCTATAAGTTCCATACTGCTCAACAGTGTGCCGGGGTGACTAAATCACTACAAAATAACGAAACCTAACAGCCAGGTATTTTGGTCTTGTATAAATTGTATATCTGCGGTTAAAGATGTGTTTTAGGGTATCAGGGCCAATTCACAAAAGATTGACGCTCTTACTGCTAAGATCGATCAACTCACCGCTGCTATGGCAATAGAACGGCCGTAATCAAAGAAAGCGTGCAGCTGTGCCGAGTGGGAGAGGTACCAGCTCCCAGCCATGCTAAACTGGTTTCAAAAGTTGTATCAGAAGTCAACGTTCACCAGTCCCGTCGTTCTAACCTAATTGTCTTCAATCTTACCAAAGGCTCTACTACCGATGAATCCTTTCGAGCGGCTCATACTTGCAACAAATACCGATCCAAACAAGGTTAGTATACGTAAAGTTTTTCGCGTTGGTAAAAGGATGGCTGATAAAATACAGCCATTGAAGGTAATATTCAACTCATCCGATGATCCGCTTACAATACTTCGCAACGCCAATAACTTGAAAAATACATCAGATGCCCCAATTCAAAAAATGTAGTATCAAGCATGATTTTACTATTCTCCAGCGGAACGAAGAACTACAATTGTATAATGACTTCAAGGCCAGAAAAGCTGCTGGGGAACAGGTTAGAATATATATATCGTGGTAAGGTGGTTACTGTTTCCGGTGCAAAAAAACTAAATTGCTCTAATCTTGATAGCTTAAATATAAACAATAGCCATAACAATGAAGATAATAATAGTAATGATAATAATACATTATTAATGATAATTATTGGTTTCTAAAATTGACTGTGTTTTGTATAATTGCCAATCAGTAGTTAACAAAATAGATGTGTTGCGTTTGATTTGCGTCGAAAAAAATCAGATATTATTATGATAACTGAATCTTGGTGTCATGGTGACATATCGGACGCTGAAATAGCTCTTACTAACTATATATTGTTTCTCGTGATAGGCAAATAAGTGGATTCATCATAACTCATTGAAATCATATGCCTCTAGTCTGGATTGTTCATTATATAAACATTTGTTTCGTGCATTTGCAAAATCCAGCATCTTAAAGTGTTTGTAGCTTGTGTTTATCGTTCACCGCGAATAATACTGCTGATGACAATACGTCCTTGTATCGGGTTCTATCTAAGTTGCATAACTTTGACTTTATACTTATGGCAAGTGATTTTAGCTATCCAGATTAATTGGCAATCCTACAGCTGGCCACCGTAGACGGATGAATTTATGCACATTGTGTTAGAGAACAATTTAAATCAACTGGTTTCCCAACCAACTCGATATGACAACGCCCTAGACTTAAGTTTTTTGCAATAACCGTGAACTAATAAGTGATGTCTATATTGATACTCCCCTCGGTTTAAGTGACCATAGTAGTGTTTGGTTTAATTATCATGATAGTATTTGTCCTACCCGTTTTAATGGAAACGTGCCTGGCGTCGCACGAACTGGATGGCTTTTGTAAATTATTTATCCTGCCAGCTGAGTAACTATGAGCCTGTTGAGGTAGAATATGGGTGGAATGTATTAAAATCAGTTATATCAACTGCTATCTCTCTTTTCTGCCCTTTTGTTTCAGGCTCCGCTTAAAAAAATGCCGCACAATTTGGGCAAATTATGCTACCTGGGGAGCCATCAAACGTCAAAAGAACGCGTATCGTGCCTGTCTACGTCAACGCACAAATGCAGCATGGGTACACTATCGCCAAATAACTATGCTAATGAATAACACTATAAATAAAGCTAAACAGAAATACATGCGTAAATTAGCGGCTAACATTGGATCTAAACCTAAAAGTTTTTGGGCATTTCACGCCAACAGTTGAAATCAAAACCTTCAGTGGGGCCACTACGTATTAATAATGAGTTTGTTTCAGATCGCGCAAGTGTGTGCGGACACTTTCAACAAATATCTTGCATCTGTGTTCAATAATGTATCATCTAACGGGCCTGAAAATGCTGCAAAGGGGAATTAGCGTACTAAATAACATAACTTTCAGTGTTTTAGATGTCCAAACTATTTGTCAGAATCTTCGTGTCGAATGTTCTCCAGGACCTGACGGCATTCCCAATTGTGTGTTGAAAAACGCATGCGATTGCGTTGGCATATGCCTTTTATATAAGCTATTCCGTTTAATTATGTCTAATGATCTACTCCCTGCTGACTGGAAAACTGCATGTGTCATTCCGCTACATAAAAAAGGCAATCGTAATAATTCTGATAACTACAGGCCGATAAGCCTGACGTCGTGTGTTTGAAAAATTTTAGAAAAATCGTTCAGTTTAGATTACATACAATATGTACTTCAAAACAATTTGATTAATCTATTACAACTTGGGTTTTTATCTGGTCGAACCACAACTCTTGAACTACTTAGCTTTTTAAAATATGTAGTTAATTCGGTCAATGCTAATTATTTTGTTGATTGTCTTTACTTGGATTTGTCTAAAGCATTTGACCGCGTACAACACAACCGGTTAATCTATTGAAATATGACGTCTTATGGTATTGGTGGTCACGTATTGGCATATATACGCAATCTTCGATCTGATCGTACCCAGTATGTTGTTATTGATGGTGTTCAGTCTAGCAGTGTAAATGTCGTTAGTGGGTTTCCGCATGCAACAAGGTATCGCACTCTACGTTATTTTTATTTTTTATTGACGACTTCGATTCATATGTCGATTGTTTCGTTGGAAAATACCCGGATGATACTAGAATTGCTAAAAAACTGTCGCGACAGGATTATAATAATGATGTCGTTTCGTTTCAGCAGGATATTACGGCGGCCGAAAAATGGTCCAATGACGATTATTTATATGCATTTTAACTTTTCAAAATGTCAAATTTTGTGTTTTGGCCACAATAACCCAACCCATAATTATGTTCTAGATAACAAGGAAATTGAAATTGTAACTGAAATCAATGACCTTGGTGTTACAATTACAAATAACTTGAAATCGTCAGCTCACATTTTACGTATAGTGTCTTCAGCGTTTCGTATTATGCGGTCTATTGTTAGGATTTTTAACCCACTACCAAATCTGTATTTCTACCGCTTTACAAATCTTTGGTTGATCAAGGTACGGATATGGTACAGAAGCGTGGAATCCATGTATTTTACGAGATATTGCACTGCTTGAAAGAGTACAGCGGTATGCTACAAAACGCGTGTTAGGTTTACAAAACTTAGATTATCATGCGCGCCTAAGATTTCTTGGTCTTCAAACGTTGTCCACTCGTCGGGTGCGACAGGATATGATAATGCTTTATAAACTATTTAATGGTCATTTCAAGTTTGATGTTT
>JASANE010001868.1:0-19975 GCA_030248225.1 Trileptium ribeirensis
TTGGAGTTGGGGGTGGAGGCAACCACCTTCTTGGAAATAAAATTCTAGGTACCTGTTTCAATATAACATTCTTATGAGCGAAAAATAAATTTTTGTGTTGTAATTTATTTTAAATTAATGTGAATTATAAATTCTTCGCAATTCGTAGTTGTGGGTATAAATATGCGCACTAGAGTCAATTTTGTTGGAGTGAGGGAGCAAGTCCGGTTATTGAGGGAGGTAGTTGCCTTCCCCATCCCTAATTCATAAGGTTAGAAACGCTGGGTATTTGCTCCAGCTTGTTTTGTTGCGCGACAAACAAGCTTTAGTAAATTATACATACTTATAATTATTTGTTTGAACAATCATTTTCAGAATTAGAAATACTCACTTATGTCTATTAGAACGAAAAACAATTTTGTTGGAGTGAGGGAGCAAGTGCGGTTATTGAGGGGAGGTAGTTGCCTTCCCCAACCCTAATTCATAAGGTTAGAAACCCTGGGTATTTGCTCCAGCTTGTTTTGTTGCGCGACAAACAAGCTTTAGTAAATTATACATACTTATAATTATTTGTTTGAACAATCATTTTCAGCATTAGAAATACTCACTTATGTCTATTAGAACGAAAAACAGCAGGTAACACGATAATTCAATAATGATAAGATATTCAGTAGTTAATTTTGTACCGTTAACGTGCCTCAAATTTATACTCGCATCAATTGCAACGCAAAATCGTGATTTGCAAAAAGCACTGCAGGTCATAATGGCGTCAAATTCGTCATCTACTGAGTGCAATGAGCAATCTTTATGGAATCGCACGGAAAATGGTAATAACTGCACCTCAAACGCAACGACAAGAACTTTGTCATCGATATCACCGTCTAGCTCTAGAGGTTCGATAGCCGCAATATCGTTCCGAGCATGTGAGCCAAATTTTGCTCCAATGATAATCGTTGTTACCGCATTCTATTCGACTGTTTTTGTTTGTGCAATGATCGGTAATACATTGGTTATAACAACAATTGTACAAAATGTATCAATGCGAACGCCGACAAATATGTGCTTGCTCAATTTGGCAACTGCTGATCTACTTCGTGTTCTCCTGTGTTTGCCGACGTCGATGGCTGCTGTTATTTTTAAATGTTTCTTTTTCGGTCGCATTATGTGTACCGTCATATCGTATTTACAACGTAAGTTCAATTTTATCAAATAAAATAGAATTTGACAAAATACTAGAACTGCTTGTGATGACATTATTCGTATTGTTATAGCTACGAGTATCATTTTCTTAGCTCAATATCACTTTATTAACTGTTTGGTCAGAATTTTATGTCTGCCTTAACTGATACAGAGAGCAGAGTGAAAAAGTGCAAATAAGTGTTCCAAAAAAGTGAACATTTTACCCTCATGAAAATAAGTAGCTTCGTATGCCCACAAATAGAGAGTAAATTTTACGATCGAATATAAATACCTTATCGAATTTGGATATATGATAGCATATTCATAGATTTTAAATAAAGTTCTTCATTATTGCTATTTTGTTGAAGGGATTATATTAATTATTTTGTTATGCTCGTGAAAAGTTGAACATCGACTGTAGATATAATAGACATATTGCACTATGCATTACCCGTCGATAATGAAAATACAAAACATATATCTCTAAGTTAAATTCTTTTAAATTGAGTGCTATAATTTGGGATTTCAACTTTTATTCCATAGTAAATTGGAAAACAGAATAACCCTAAGACTATATGTATATATACATTATAAGTTTGTATACACAGAGAAAATATTAATCACATCGTGGTTCGCTCACGATGAAGCTAAGCATGACAAGAGCAACATGTTAGAAATTTGGGTCTAAAATATCGCTTTGTGCCTATCATGCTTTCGTAATAATGTAAATGAGAAGGCGTTGTTATGCCAGGTAATACTGTATGAACTGTGTAAGTTTAAGTTCTGTCATGTTTTCCAGACGAAAAGAGTAAAGTTTGACCCCATTTGAGTCAGTTTTCAGCAACAAATATCGCTGGAGAACAATCTATAGAGTATGTGCGACGCTTCAGTTCATATCTTCTACGAAAATTGCAGCCATATCGATATAAACATTATCATGTTATAAATTATCACATATAAATGCGGGTTGTTTTTAAAACAGTAAAGAAATTTATTTAATACTGGTTCCAACAACTTGATTTACAGACCAAAATGCATCCATGCAATATTATATGTATTAATGCATGCATATATATACGCTAACTTCTAAACACATCAAATAGAAAAAATGCCGTGTGGTCGTGACTATTTGTTCCTTATCAACTTGATTACAACAATTTACCTCGAATATTGATCACTAGAATTTGTTTGTTACAAGACAATTTCTTTTTTTTTAATGAAATGAAGTGCTTTAAGAAGAACAACTGTCGTACTGCGGTGTGGTCTAATACGAAGAACTCTTTGAAATTCTATATAATTGAGATTCCCATCAATACCCAATTTTATTGCCTACATAGCATACAAAAAACTTAATTCGCATATGCGATTTTAATAGTGATTCCGTTGAGTTTAGCTCAGATAAATACGACACATTAATTCGACAAAAAGTATGTTTAACCCATCTAGTTTCTGACCTCAAACACGAACAAATGCACATGTTCTTCAAAGTATTCTGCAACGTTAACCATCACCTAGGAATCAGGAACTCATTACGACAGATACTGCTCTAAGTAAGATGCACCGCAAAACATGTTAGAATACCATAGTTACAGATTTTTCTGGTAAATATACAAAAATAGAGTTTCTAGGTTATTGTATTTATGCAGATGACCAACGAAGTCGAATTTTGTTGTTTCCGACTATAACATTGTAAACAGTAAAGTTATGTTCGATAAAAAAATTTTTAACAATACAGATGGCCTGGCAATTCCAACGGTAGGCATAATATCTAACTGATCACTGTAATATCAACTAAATAAGAGGGTCATTATAACCAATTTTGTGTCAAAAATGCGTTGGAATCGCGGTTGTTACTATAACTTGAATATGATTAGCGTTATATGATTTAAATTTCGACAATGGGCGCCTACCTATAATCTGGATACTATATAATCGATATATTCTTAACATTTTCAGACTAGGGAATAGAAATATAAGGTACATATCCAAAAGCACGATCTTGATTCAATGTTCGTATTTATTTCGCTGCTACAATTTAATCGATATATTCTTAACATCTTCAGCCTAGGGAATAGAAATATAAAGTACATATCCATAAGCACGATCTTGGTTCAATGTTCGTATTTATTTCGCTGCTACAATTTAATCGATATATTCTTAACATCTTCAGACTAGGGAATAGAAATATAAGGTACATATCCATAAGCACGATCTTGGTTCAATGTTCGTATTTATTTCGCTGCTACAATTTAATCTATATATTCTTAACATCTTCAGACTAGGGAATAGAAATATAAGGTACATATCCATAAGCACGATCTTGGTTCAATGTTCGTATTTATTTCGCTGCTACAATTTAATCGATATATTCTTAACATCTGCAGACTAGGGAATAGAAATATAAGGTACATATCCATAAGCACGATCTTGGTTCAATGTTCGTATTTATTTCGCTGCTACAATTTAATCTATATATTCTTAACATCTTCAGACTAGGGAGTAGAAATATAAGGTACATATCCATAAGCACGATCTTGGTTCAATGCTCGTATTTATTTCGCTGCTACAATTTAATCTATATATTCTTAACATCTTCAGACTAGGGAATAGAAATATAAGGTACATATCCATAAGCACGATCTTGGTTCAATGTTCGTATTTATTTCGCTGCTACAATTTAATCTATATATTCTTAACATCTTCAGACTAGGGAATAGAAATATAAGGTACATATCCATAAGCACGATCTTGGTTCAATGTTCGTATTTATTTCGCTGCTACAATTTAATCGATATATTCTTAGCATCTTCAGACTAGGGAATAGAAATATAAGGTACATATCCATAAGCACGATCTTGGTTCAATGTTCGTATTTATTTCGCTGCTACAATTTAATCTATATATTCTTAACATCTTCAGACTAGGGAATAGAAATATAAAGTACATATCCATAAGCACGATCTTGGTTCAATGTTCGTATTTATTTCGCTGCTACAATTTAATCGATATATTCTTAACATCTTCAGACTAGGGAATAGAAATATAAGGTACATATCCATAAGCACGATCTTGGTTCAATGTTCGTATTTATTTCGCTGATACAATTTAATCGATATATTCTTAACATCTTCAGACTAGGGAATAGAAATATAAGGTACATATCCATAAGCACGATCTTGGTTCAATGTTCGTATTTATTTCGCTGCTACAATTTAATCGATATATTCTTAACATCTTCAGACTAGGGAATAAAAATATAAAGTATATACATATCCATAAGCACGATCTTGGTTCAATGTTCGTATTTATTTCGCTGCTACAATTTAATCGATATATTCTTAACATCTTCATACTAGGGAATAAAAATATAAAGTACATATCCATAAGCACGATCTTGGTTCAATGTTCGTATTTATTTCGCTGCTACAATTTAATCGATATATTCTTAACATCTTCATACTAGGGAATAAAAATATAAAGTACATATCCATAAGCACGATCTTGGTTCAATGTTCGTATTTATTTCGCTGCTACAATTAATGGCATTGGAATAGTTGGATTCTATTTGGCTCAAGATTATATTGTTCTGGTGTCGGTCCTATTACAGGCGAGGACTGCTTATTTCGTCTGTCGGTTCACGGTATGGCCACCAAATAAGGAGCGAAAATATATTCCGGAACGAAATAGACGAACCTTCTGGCTTCATCTAGGCTAACCTATACATATTTATAGGCAATGGCGTTAAACACGATGGTCTCAGCGCAGCACCTAGTTTGCTGTTTGTAAAGAAGCATATGTCGTTGTATTGATTTTATCAATATATTATCACGTACCTGAATTATTTATCTCATATTATCAGATATCTAGCAGTTGCAACCTTACGATTGAAAGGTTTGTTCACAGATTTTAATTTGTTCTCAAAATTTGATTTAAAATTTCAGCTCAAGTTTTGATCAATTTTAGTAAACTCGAAAGTGTGAACAGTTCCGTCCTAACCTTTATAGCTTATTGGTTAAGTTAACCATAGACGAATCATATTTTGAAAATTTTAACCTCAAAATTTAGCAAACCAAATCAAGCAATTTTTTTAGCAGCACGGTATGCAGCATTTTTTCGACGCAGTTGACATTACAACAGCCAAATGTTTACCAAAATTTTAGTTCTTATTTTACCAGAAAGTTTCAATTTGAGAACGAACCTTAAAGCTAGTCGAACACCTAATCTTTGAGAAAATACGACGTTTTATGCATGCTACATTCTACGAAAACCCGTCATTCATTTTTCGTGGTGTACAGAATTCTTATTTAATAAGACCAATTGATTGGCCCTCAAACGTAGAATACAGTTATTTACCTATAGTTCGACAACTTGTTCACAGTATTTGTTTGTCACTTAAAACAATTCTAGTTCTTTTTCATCAGTCTCAGTGACAGAAAGCGCGTTTACGCTGATCGTAATTGCAGACGAGCGCTATACTGCAATTTGTAGTTCGTTTCGTTAGCGGACTGCTTGGCAAACACGCTGCCATTCAGCGACGCTAATTGTAATCGTTTGGCTTACATCGACTTGTTCACAGTATTCGTTTGTCACTTAAAATAATTCTAGTTTTTTCAGCAGTCTCGGTCACAGCAAGCGCTTTTACGCTGGTCGTAATTGCTGTCGAGCGCTATACTGCAATTTGTAGCCCGTTTCGTTCGAGGGCTGCTTGGCAAACACGCCGCCATTCAGCGACGCTAATTGTAATCGTTTGGCTTACATCGGCCGCTGTTAATGTTCCGTTTGCAGTTTGGGCACGTCATGGCGCAATGCCAAACGGCGGCTACAATTGCTATGTTGGATGGCCGTCAACGCTATTTCCGAAAATCTATCTCCCGCTTCAGGCATCGGTTATGTTTACCGGGCCATTTTTAATAATGACCGCCCTGTACGTTGCCGTAATACGAACGCTGAAACGTGGTATGGCGGAACTTGAGATCGAAATTAAGCGAACAACTAGTATTACTGAAAATAGCAGCAATAATAATAATAAAAATAATAATAATGCTAACGATAGCTACCATCGGTCAAGCTCTACTCTATCATCTGCTCGATTAGCGCTGTTGGGATCGCCAAGTTATTGTAAGCTCAGACGAAGCGGGTTATCGATGAACAATCCGGCTGATCAAAGCGGTAATCGCGGTTAGTTCATTTGTTAATAAATCATGATGTATAAATCCATAACAGCTAAATTTAACTCTCCATTTCATACCCAACGCATCTAATTGACAGCAGCGTATATTGCTATTCGTCCTGACAATTGAGATTGCCGTGCGACGTATGCTTGCTCGTGCGCTGTTATTCGCTCGCTTTGTGAGGTTCCTTAAGAAACCAAGCAACAGCTTCTACATAGATCCGTTGCTTGCTGCGTCGCGTGTGGTCGCAAAACCTGAGTTTGGTTCGCGGTGTCGGGTTAATTTTGTCAAACCTTGCACGATTACAAATTAATTCATGCGTTAAAGAGTTAAGCGATATATTTATACCTTTAGATAAGGATATATAAGGTAAATTTCGATGTTATAGGAATTATGGACTCCATTCACTTTTGTTGAATGAACATCACAATGTGGGCAGTATGGGAATTATCATAACATAATGAACATGCGTTTAATTTTTTAATGAATGAAATATTTGAGCTCCTTATATGGCTTTGCTTCAAAAACTTTAATGTTTTTACCTGAATAGCGAGTTCAAAAACGTTCATTCCTGTTTTATCAAAAATATGACCATATATTTTATCTATTCTAAGCAGTAATACATTAAACGAGCAATTTATATCGTTTATTATGTTACTCCCTTGAAGGAACACCGTCTTCATGCCAAGCAGTTACAACAACGACAATCAAAAATCTCGCCTACACAGCCAATGGTCCTGAACCAACTAAATACTTGTCGGTTTGCAAAAATGCTAATTTGGAGAAACACAGTTATTTGAAAACAACTGATGAAGTTTCGCAGATAAATCAGAATTGCAATTCGAAGAATTTACTTAAAATTCCTTCTAATGGTTCCTGTAGCATTGAACCGGCTCGTCTTCACAAAATCTACCATCAATTCTGGTCAGGATTACATTCCACAGCGTCCCCCGCAACAGCTTCTAGTTGTAGTAAATCGTCGCTTGACATTCCATCAACAATCTTCGAAAGCGAACAGCACGATACGAGTTCGGCCGGCCCTGCTACCAAACGCAAGAGAACGTTGTCGAAAAGCAGCGAAAATATTAATTTAACATCAGCGTGTAGTGCCATGAAATGCGTCGATAGCGTTTCGTTTATTGCAAATGGATGTATTGGAACATATGGTTCTCATGATAATATAAACATTACTGACACGGCCTGTAACTCGACTAGTTCTACAAACAAATATGTATTAGCTAACAGCTGTGATCTAGCGATTATTCAGGGTCCAATAAACGGATATTGTCACCGTGGCGAAGAATTGCCCGGATATTTGGACACTTCAACGCCAACAAGTGAAATAGAGAAAAAACCACTTGTATATGTTAGCCAAGAGAATCTTGAGTCAAAATGGCGCGGAACAAAACTACAGAAAAATCTTATACCTCTTCCGCCGAAACATATTCCAAATCGCTATCGATCGAAACTACACAAAAATGTTTGTGATAAAAATAATACTGAGTCAACATTTTTTCAAAATAGTAATGTCAGTGGAATCATGCAGCCGCTCCACTTACGAACTGATCTTCTTAAAAATTTAGTCCCATCAGACAATAAAGAACTACATGGGGAATATAGTTCGCCGTTGTTACACGAACATGAAACAACTACCACGGACCCTGCTGGAGCTATGTTCAAACATCGATACCCTGATCAAAGCAAAAGCCACGATTCCGAAACAAGCCGTAAAACAGACTCAAACAGCTACACCAACAGCCCAGCATCAGTTTCGGAATCAAGACACGGAATACCACCGGTTCAACGAAAGCTTGGCGTATTTGCTGGGCTCCGAACAACTCAGTCGAGCTCCAGAGCATCCTCAAATGGCTTGTATAGTCATCATCATCATCATCAACAAAACGATACAACTAGTTCTGTCTCCGCGCTACGCTCGAATCATAGTCAACGTAGCTATGAATCCAAGCGTCGTGTAATTCGAATGCTAATCGTTATTGTAATTGAATTTTTCGTCTGTTGGGTACCTCTGTATACGTTTATGATTACAAGCGCCTACGTTGTTTTACCATGGCATCGGCCGGAATTGTTCTACACATTTGCATGGTTCCTTGCGCTTGCATTTCTATCGTCGTGTACAAATCCGGTAACGTATTGTTTTATGAATAAGCGATTTCGACAAGCTGTTGTACGATCGTCGATGTGTTGTGGCAAGAAACTTAAAGGTTTGGGTGGAACTACTGCAGCTGCTCCAAATACTCGACTTCTATCCGAGGCTGGTTATACGATCACCGTTGCTAAGCCAAATATTCGCGGGGTCACGTATAACTATAGCGCCGGACCGCTGACTGTATCCGGAGCAACACCTCGGACAGCACTTGCAAGTGAATATGCTGCGAGATGTAAAGCGATGGGACATTCACAAAATAGCAATAATTATACTAAGACTTTGTCGAACGCTACGGAATCAATGTTATAAAAAGGTTATAAGGCATAGTCGCCCCTCTTACGATGCCTTCGTTAGGAATTTTGTCGACATCGTTTTTCGCTTTACGGAATTAGAAGTTAATAAAAATATCAATATTTTTACTTACTGAAATTGTGGATCTTTATAAGCGGCATAGTTAAAGACTATTTTGATTAGATGAACGGTTTTTAATAAAAATTCGGAACGATCCAATTGTCAGGCCTAAAACGATTAAATCTACTCATTATGATAATGATTGTATGTATATCTGATGGCTGAATTGACGAAAACTTTAAAGTGTCTAGGAAAAGACATTTATCATTATTAAACATTTTTCATTTTAAAATTATAAAAATAATACTTCTCCGCCCATTTATAAGCCATCATTGCTGAAATACAGAACATCCAAAGCCTCAAGGAATTTTCACACGCTCAAACTTTTTGCTCTAGTTTTATTCAAAACTTGTAAGCATCTATTTTACATTTTTGGTAAGTTTGAACGTGTGAACATTGCTCGAACTTTTCAAGCATATTCCTGTAGCCAATCATTGACGAGATGCATTACCTGTAAATGTTTGAGCTTAAATTTTGATTTTAAATTTTGAAATAATGCAGCTTAACAGTTACCTTTAAATGGTGAGTTCAAAATTTTAGCAAAAACTTTGGGCGTGTGAACCGCCTTCAATAATTTTTGGTACCTCACTGTGCAGCGTGTATTTTTTATTAAAGTTACATTAATTAATATATTGTAACATTGTTTTGAAACTGCAGAAAAAACTATTCTGCCGCGTATCTGAAAGATAAACATTACTAAGCCGTGAGTAGTATCTAACGCTTTAAATCACCGCACAGCCATTAACATTTGTTGTATAACTGTTGGTTAGAAATAGGTGATAATAGGTGATATCAAATATTGTGTCGTAATAACTGCGTACGTTTAAAGTATATATTTGATGAGCCTACGATATCACATCACCAGAGCTATTTTAGGTGACGCCACATCTGTGACCACACAAAGTATATCCTAATATCCTACACACGTACAACCCGAAATACTTCGCATATATAAATATTATTAATTACCGTTGGGTTTGTCCTAAGTAATAACCAAACTATTATTCGACAAAAGTGACTCCTCCAGTCGCTGAATTCAAAGATAGCAATATCCAATAGTAGGACCAAATTGGAGGCGCGTGTACCCGTCACCTAGCAATCATGAAAATATTGCGACGGATGCTACTCTTAGTGAGACACATCATAAAACGTGCTAAATTTGAAATCAATAGTAACAAAGTTTTGTGTTAAAGATAGATTATCGTGTTACTAGGTTTTCGATTATCCTGTTGCTAGGTCACCGCGTTAAACCAAGTTTTTAACATATTTTTAACATATTTTCATAGGGACAGTCGAGTATATGTAATTGTGTTACCATTGATTGCAGCTAACAATGGGCACATAGTGCATTGATCTGTTTAGTATGTGTCTTCCAAAAGCTGGGATAAAGCAAAGTCCAATTTTAATTCAAAATCACGTCGAATATTTTTTCAAACTATAACATGGTAATCGGTAAAGTGACATTTTGATAAATTCTCGCAGTACAGGGGGAGCTGTGATACTGCAACTGAAGACATCACTGCTATCCGATAACCGTTTTGCAATTGAATAAGAGAGCGAAAAATACAAATTTTATGTCAAAATCGCGTAGTTATTGCTGCTTTTGTGGCTGCAGGATGATAGGTCAGGTTTGTTTTAAATTTTGACAGTGGGCGTACCTATAAGCTACATATTCTAACCTCTTCAATTTTTCTAACCTCTTCAAATGTGGAGTGGATCGCCAAAAAAGTTTAGGGGGCTGGACGTTTACTTACATTTTGTTGTAACCCCATCATTTAAAATTTTAACCTTAAGCTTTTTAAGTAATCAGTGGAAGAACCCGATCCTGCCTGCCCACCCGTACCTATAAGCTACATATTCTAAGCTCGATATTTTTCTAACCTCTTCAAATGTGGAGTGGATCGCCAAAAAAGTTTAGGGGGCTGGACGTTTACTTACATTTTGTTGTAACCCCATCATTTAAAATTTTAACCTTAAGCTTTTTAAGTAATCAGTGGGAGAACCCGATCCTGCCTGCCCACCCTACTTGCGACGCACCAGAAACTACGACATAGATTGCTAAAAAAGCAATATTGTCCACCAAGATTTGCATATATTTCGTTGTCATATTATGTGGTTTTGGAATTGTTGGTTCTATTGCAAATTTTTGGTCCATTTTTCGATAAGCGGATATTGCTGAATTCATCCCAATATATATGTACAGCTATGAAGTAGGGCTATATTTATAGTTTCATGATCCAAATGTCCAAATGTTAGTGCTATCGTCTGTAACTTAGCAAACAATGCTCCGGCTTGCTCAGAGTTCAGCTATAAATAAATTTATATCTATTAACTGATGTTATTAGTTATCAATTTCGTTTGATCTAAATTTTAGTCATGGTTTAATCTAGCTGGCAAATAATTAAAAGAAATGTTGCTAAACCCAATGGTCCTAGCGTAGCATCTTGTTTAAGCGTGCGACATATTCATCTAATAAGAATAGGAACCATTCAGCTTTTCTTAAAGGCTATATATTTTAACTTAGATTTTATGTCCCTTTTGTGCGCCATGTGAAAGTTTTGTCTATTATAACTTTACCACTGAATTATTGTATACGTCATGCACACAGGGCAAATGCTGTAAATATTTGGGTTTTTCAAACTTCCTTAAATTCGAAAGATTTAGTACGTTTTTCAAAATTAATTACATAGTTAGTTCTTGACTTGCATTTTATCCGCAATACTTTTTCTGCTACTCTAAATTTAATTCATGCGAGCATTATAACTTGTGGTTGTGGTTGTGTTTTTAATTCAATAATGGATACTTTAGGTCCGGATATATATTCTGGTATATTACGTTTGTGCAACTCTACCGTTGAAAATAAGATTTCAGTACTATCTTTTTAGGCCAAAATTCCATTCAAATATTGTTATATCCTTTTTGAGTATTGTTACCCGTTCCCACCGAGTAACTATGACTCTCTTAAGTTAGTCAAATGCCTCATCATCTAATTAGTGGCGCGCATGAATGGATTAACGAGATTCCTACTGTTCCCTATCTACTATTTAGCGAAACCACAGCGGTTGGAACGGACACCGCGTAGTCGGCGAGGAAAGAAGGCCCTGTTGAGCTTGACTACTATCGTATCAGATAGTCCTATTGACTAAAATTTGAACGATTTATGTAACAAAACATACGCATAGCAGTCCAATATTTGTCACGTTAAAAATTAAATGTGCCAAAATTATTACCATGTCCAGTGACCGTTCGTTACCTCAGAATTATTGGAAAATTGCATAAGCGAACATGTCAATAGATTGGTGTATTCGCAGAATCGATAACATTATATTCATTCCAGCTCAAAATAATTTATTCGAAATGTTTCTAGTGTTATAGACAAAACTGTTTTCGGTGTCTTAATTCCTTGGGATGTGCTTTTCATTATGTTATAATACTCTAGTACAGTGTTTCCATGAAACACATGTAACCAGTTTATAATTGCGGCTGAATGACTCAGTGTCAACCCTACTTAAAGGTAAAACCTTCAAATTCTTAACTTTATTTTGTCTCACCCATAGATGTACAAGGTTCTTCGATAGGTCTCCAAGATCACTGAACAACATGTAACCAGTTCACAGTTGCGACTGACTCAATCAGTGTCAACCCTATTTAAGGGTAATATCTGCAAATGTCTTTCAAGGTTCGTCGGTTGAGAACAGTAGATGGTCTCGGAGGGTAGTCTCTGGTGGTCGCTCAAGGCAATAACAGGACATCCGATCACCGCTTACTTATACTTTTAATTATGAAACGGCTGTAATATATTAATATCGCTTAGTCATCGGCATGTATTCTTATTCCTGGTACATTGGCAACTGAAGTTCGGATATATATTTGAATCGTATTTGGTTGAGCGGTTTTTTGCGTTAAAAGCAATGCCGTATAGGTATACCGGTCTACAAAACTAAACAGGATGTTACCAATTCAAAGGTAAGCAAGTGAAAACTTATAATTCAGCTTTTAGTTAACACAAATAATTTTTATTTAATACTGTTTGTATTGTAATTCACAATGTGTTTTTTTTTAATTTTTGATTGGAGATACTTCTTTTATTTTAATTCATTCTCATTAATGACTAGGTGTCGCTAGCAATTCTGACTCCATCGTCAAGTAAATGTGGTACCTTGCTACAGCAGCGAAGTAAGTCTTTATGATATAAATATTATAATATTCAAGTGCAATCGCGCGGATAATCATTTCCTCATTTCGACAATTCGGTTTCACACCTCAAACAGTTTTAGAATTTCAACAACTGTACCGCCATCGTACCATCGGTGCCAGCCAGTGTTCTGGATTAAAGATTTGCTGCAGGAAAGCATTACGACCTATACCACGAAATCAGTCCAGGCTCTCAAATCAGTATCCGGTAGACGCTCGCACGGTATCCAGTCGCCGATTGGTTCTTTTCTAAACCCGTCCGTTGGAGCATGACCGAAACCATGTGGTGAGTCGGCATTGTTGCAGATTATTTTTGACAATGTTATTCTTTGAAGTTGACGCAGTTGAGTCGGAGTAAATACACCGGGACGTTGATGCCAGTGTCGGTCACCTGCACGAATGCGACTAAATTGCCCACCTAGTAAGCATGCAAGGGTTGGACCGATTAGTGCACCGCCGGTTGGCTCCTCGAGCAAAGCGCCAACGTAGAGATCCACATCGTCTGAAATAACTCGCAATTTTAGTTTAACCAATAGTGCCTAAGAAAAGAGCATGACATTTCCCTGTAGTCTAATGTAAACCTGTGTTTGATGACATGGTCGTTTTCGGCCTAACCCCTTATTTTCTGGGGGTCATCATGATCAGTCCCCCAGTTTTAGTGGGTATGTCAGACGCCCTCCTGCTAGAAATAGGGCTCTAATACACCCTTGGTGTAACTTAGTAACAGCTGTCGATCTGTTGTAGGCCTCGACTGCTACAGTATTTCTTAATAGAAAAATGTTAAACACAAAAGTTCATTTTATGTTTGTTATTTGAATGCTATGCAACTCAGGCCCCCAACCGTAGGCAAAATCGAATATTACTGAGACTCAACTCTCTACCTACGCGTGAGTAAGCTATAAAAGGTGCGTTCACCACGGTTGTTGTTTTGTCAACGTCATGGGCTGAGTAATAAAAATATTCGTATCCTGCACGCCATGGATCACTGTAGCAATAGAATAGTTTATTAGAATAGCACTTTAGCGAATACGAACAGACTCTATGTTATGTATAAATGTAATATATATCCATTTCGCCTGTTTTTTGAATAACATTCTGAATCGCATAGCAGCTTGCGCGACTTATGAGTGTATAAAAATGCTATTCGGAAAATTGGTAAAGCAGTGACCAAGAATAGTATTTACGCTTAAGTGTATGTTCGCGTAGACAAAGAAAATCGTGATACGATGGACCATCACCCGCTTTATGACCATAAACTGATTCGACGAAAGAACAGCAAATGCCGTGTCCGCATCAAAGTGATTAACAAAGCATCACGTTAACAATTTTATCAGGTGAACTTACATTTTTTTTAATTTCAACAGCGCAATACCTCCATACATTTTAAACGACAAAAGTTAAAATATTTGTTTTATTTGAAAGACATCGCTTTCGACTCCTGTTTTCGTTAAAACCGGAATAGGTCATTTTTAAAGGTTCTAACAACCACAGTTTGATGCAGCAACAAGAATATCAAATTTTTTATCAGATATACTTCTATAAAGTCCAGTTACTCATCTAATTACAGTCAACTAAACTTGTTTATTTGTTGACCTATTTGCCAACTAGAAACCTGAAAACACATAGTGAACCAGTTTCAAAAATAGTCAGTGTTTTATATTCAATTCACGTTTGTACATATTTTGCATACATTTTATATTCAATACAATTCAAAAAAAACAGTCAGTGTTTTATATTCAATTCACGTTTCTACATATTTTGTATACATTTTATATTCAATACAATTAAAAAACCAGTCAGTGTTTTATATTCAATCCATGTTTGTACATATTTTGTATACATTTTATATTCAATACAATAAAAAAACAGTCAGTGTTTTATATTCAATCCACGTTTGTACACATTTTGTATACATTTTATATTCAATACAATTCAAAAAAACAGTCAGTGTTTTATATTCAATTCACGTTTTGTTCATATTTTATATGCATTTATATTCAATAAATTAGAAAAAAAAACAGTCAGTGTTTTATGTTAAATTCAAGTTTGTACATATTTTGTATACATTTTATATTCAATACAATTCAAAAAAAAACAGTCAGTGTTTTATATTCAATATACCACGTTTGTACATATTTTGTATACATTTTATATTCAATACAATTCAAAAAAACAGTCAGTGTTTTATATTCAATCCACGTTTGTACATATTTTGTATACATTTTTATATTCAATCTACAATTCAAAAAAACAGTCAGTGTTTTATATTCAATCCTAACAATTGAACAATATTTTAATGCTACACGTATGCTTTATATACTGTTTCAAATTTTAATAAAGCCCAACATTGTTGCGTAAAATATGAAACTTTTGGTTTGTACTGCTGAGTGGTGTCATCTCAAAATTCACTTATATCTTATTATATTACAGTTTCCACAGCGAATTTCTCTTTCACCCACCAACGGTTTATTCGGTAACCAAGATCTTGGTGCCCTAAATATTCAACGCGGTCGGGATATGGGCATTCCTCCGTATAACGTTTTTAGACGATTTTGTGGTTTGCCAGTAGCACGTACATTTAATGATTTGGCAGCCGAAATTCCTGATCCTGCAGTTGTTAATCGTCTTGCCGGACAGTACGAAAGTGTTATAGGTTAGTAGCGATAGAGTAGTTGGAGTTCTTGTTATAAATAGACACTTTGAAACATTTTGGTGCTGGAAGTGAGTGCACAAATTTGAAACGTCACACAAGACCTTTACACAGGCTTTGTTGCTGCCGTTTTGTGTTGATATCAAACTCAGACCCAGGAACCTATGCGATATCATAGTCTTTAATAACTCTGATCAAGCTGTAACATTCACTAAATAATAAGCTATTGAATCGATTTATAACAGCAGATATTGGCATAGGATTTAGTGCTCAATAGATCGATCATAGAGCAATGGCGTGTTACGCCAAAGGTCTATGTGTTCGTATCCCACTACTGGAAGCATCTTATGATGCACTGAATTATAACGTTAGCTTCAAAATTTATTAGAATTTGTGCGTGTAATTAAAATAGCAATTTCTTAAGCAAATCAATGCTAAAATAGCAATCTAAACTTTAAGTTTGAATTGTATTGAATATAAAATGTATACAAAATATGTACAGACGTGGATTGAATATAAAACACTGACTGTTTTTTTGAATTGTATTGAATATAAAATGTATACAAAATATGTACAAACGTGGATTGAATATAAAACACTGACTGTTTTTTGAATTGTATTGAATATAAAATGTATACAAAATATGTACAGACGTGGATTGAATATATAACACTGACTGTTTTTTTGAATTGTATTGAATATAAAATGTATACAAAATATGTACAAACGTGGATTGAATATAAAACACTGACTGTTTTTTTTTGAATTGTATTGAATATAAAATGTATACAAAATATGTACAAACGTGAATTGAATATAAAACACTGACTGTTTTTTTGAATTGTATTGAATATAAAATGTATACAAAATGTGTACAAACGTGGATTGAATATAAAACACTGACTGTTTTTTTATTGTATTGAATATAAAATGTATACAAAATATGTACAAACATGGATTGAATATAAAACACTGACTGGTTTTTTAATTGTATTGAATATAAAATGTATACAAAATATGTAGAAACGTGAATTGAATATAAAACACTGACTGTTTTTTTTGAATTGTATTGAATATAAAATGTATGCAAAATATGTACAAACGTGAATTGAATATAAAACACTGACTATTTTTGAAACTGGTTCACTATGTGTTTTCAGGTTTCTAGTTGGCAAATAGGTCAACAAATAAACAAGTTTAGTTGACTGTAATTAGATGAGTAACTGGACTTTATAGAAGTATATCTGATAAAAAATTTGATATTCTTGTTGCTGCATCAAACTGTGGTTGTTAGAACCTTTAAAAATGACCTATTCCGGTTTTAACGAAAACAGGAGTCGAAAGCGATGTCTTTCAAATAAAACAAATATTTTAACTTTTGTCGTTTAAAATGTATGGAGGTATTGCGCTGTTGAAATTAAAAAAAATGTAAGTTCACCTGATAAAATTGTTAACGTGATGCTTTGTTAATCACTTTGATGCGGACACGGCATTTGCTGTTCTTTCGTCGAATCAGTTTATGGTCATAAAGCGGGTGATGGTCCATCGTATTAATGGCATTTTTCTTTTACGCAAACATAACTTAAGCGTAAATACTATTCTTGGTTACTCGCGCTTTCCAATTTTCCGAAATAGCATTTTTATACACTCATAAGTCGCGCAAGCTGCTTATGGCGATTTTCAGAATGTTATTCAAAAAACAGGCGAAATGGATATATATTACATTTATACATAACATAGAGTCTGTTCGTATTTGCTAAAGTGCTATTCCAAAGTAAACTATTGTCTGCAGCATGATCCATGGCGTGGAGGATACGAATATTTTTATTACTCAAGCCCATGACGTTGACAAAACAACAAGCGTGGTGAACCTCACCTTTTATAGTTTTTTTACGCGTAGGTAGAGAGTGAAGTCTCAGTAATATACGATTTTGCCTACGGTTGGGGGCCTGAGTTGCATAGCATTCAAAATAACAAACATAAAATGAACTTTTGTGTTTAACATTTTTCTATTAAGAAATACTGTGGCAGTCGAGGCCTACAACAGATCGACAGCTGTTACTAAATTACACCAAGGGTCTCTTAGAGCCCTATTCCTAGCAGGAGGGCGGGTCTGGACATACCCACTAAAACTGGGGAATTGATTACGACGCCCCCGAGAAAATAAGGGGCTTAGGCCGAAAACGACCATGTCGTCAAACACAGGTTTACATTAAACTAAGGGCAATGTCATGCTCTTTTCTTAGGCACTATTGGTTAAACTTAACATTGCCAGTTATTTCAGACGAATGTGGATCTCTTACGTTGGCGCTTTGCTGAGGAGCCAACCGGCGGTGCACTAATCGGTCCAAACCCTTGCAGTGCTTACTAGGTCGGCAATTTAGTCGCATTCGTGCAGGGTGACCGACACTGGCATGCAACGTCCCGGTGTATTTACTCCGACTCAACTGCGTCAACTTTAGAAGAATAACATTGTCAAAAATAATCTGCAACAATGCCGACTGCACCACATGGTTTTGCGGTCACGCTCCATCGGACGGTTTTAAAAAGAACCAATCGGCGACCGAGATACGTGGCGAGCGCCTACCGCATACTGATTTGAGAGCCTGTACTATTCCCGTGCTAGGTCGGGGGTAATGCTTTTCTGGACAAATCTTTAATCCAGAACACTGGCTGGCACCGATGGTACGATGGCGGTACAGTTGTTTGAAATTCTAAAACTGTTTTGAGTAACAAAACTCAAATTGTTGAAATGAGGAATGATTATCCCCGCGATTGCACTTGAATATTTATAATATTTTATATCAGTAAAGCTTACTTCGCTGCTGTAGCAAGGTACCACATTTACTTGACAATGGAGAATCAGATTCTAGTGACACCTAGTCATTAATGAGAATAAATTAAATAAAATAAGTATCTCCAATCAAAAAATTAAAAAAACACATTGTGAATTACAATACAAACAATTATTAAATAAAAATTATTTGTGTTAACTAAAAGCTGAATTATAAGTTTTCACTTGCTAACCTTTGAACTGGTAACATCCTGTACAGTTTTGTAGACCGGTATACCTATACCCAGCATTGCTTTTAACGCAGAAAGCCGTACGAATTAAGCAGATACGATTTCAAATATATATCCGAGAACTTCAGTCGCCAAAATGTACCAGTCAGAAGTACAGTGCCGATGCATAAGCAATATTAATAGATTACAGTTTTTTGTAGTAATTAAAAAGATATAGTAAGCGGTAATCAGAATGTCTTGTTGTTGCCTTTAGCGACCACCTAGATGATACCTCTTAGACGATCTACTGTCTCCAACCGACGAACCTTGAAAAACGTTTGCAGATATGTAACCTTAAATAGGGTTGACACTGATTCAGTCAGTCGCAACTGCGAACTGGTGCTACATCGTTGTTCAGTGATCTCTGGAGACCTATCGAAGAACCCTGCCAACATCTTATGGGTGAGACGAAATAAAGTTAAGAATTTGAAGGATTTACCTTTTTAAGTAGCGTTAACGATGAGATCATTCAGCCGCAATTATAAACTGGTTACATGTGTTTCATGGAAACACTGTACCTAGAGTATTATAACATAATGAAAAAGCACGGTCCCGAAGAGTTAGGGGACCAAAAACAGTTTTGTATTGAGCGCCTAAAAAACATTTCGAATAAATTATTTTAAGCTCAAATAAATATAATGTTATCAATTTCTTTTTTGCGAAAATATATTGACATGTTCGCAAATGCAATTTTCAAATAACTCTGAGGTAACAAACAATCACCACTGGACATCGTAATTAATTTTTGGCACGTTTAATTTTTAACGTGACGAATATTTGGACTGCCTTGTGCGTATGTTTTGTTACATAAATCGTTCAATTTTTAGTGAGAAAATATCTAATACGATAGTAGTCAAGCTCGACGGGGCCTTCCTCGCCCCGACTACACAGTGTCCATTTCCAACCACTGTGTTTTGGCTAAATGTAGATCAAACAGTCAGAATTCTCGTTAATCCATTCATGCGCGCGCCACTAGATTGCAATAGTGAGGCATTTGACTAACTTAAGAGAGTACCCATAGTTACTCGGTGGGAACGGGTAACAATACTCAAAAAGGATATAACAATATTTGAATGGAATTTTGGCCTAAAAAGATAGTACTGAAATCTTATTTTCAACGGTCAAGTTGCACAAACGTAATATACCAGAATATATATCCGG
>JASANE010001869.1:0-127602 GCA_030248225.1 Trileptium ribeirensis
GTTTTATTTTCTCGTTATTTTGTCGGATAAGAGAAGTTCGGGTACCCCAAACTTAACTGTCGAGAGAGACTGATAGTACTTGACGCCTCACCAAGTCTTGCAGAATCTGGACGCTCGTTTGACAACTATTCCTGGACGATACCTAAACCCGGCTCAACTTGATATAACCGGGTGCCGAAAGGGAATAATCAACTAAATGGACTCCAACGTTAATCATAACGGAGACTTGGGAACCGACGATTTTCTTGGCTGGACTGATGGACATGTGGAAGACGACTTACGTGCCAGGCCGCGACGGGCCGCTGGCACGAGTGAGCGACCGCTCACTCCCCCGCCCCGACCCCCTGGACAATCGCGTCGAGGAGAGGCGTCCGAGTCGCCTGGACTGGACGGAGATACTGCTAACGCTATCTTGCACCACCTGACCACCCAACCAGCTGGTCCTCCTATGATCCCACTGAGGGACATGCCAACTTTTGACGGGAAACCAGGAGGCCAAGACTTTGAGGACTGGGTTCGAATGTATAATCGTCTCGCCAACGCCAACGGTTGGGACGATCGACGAAAATTAATATGCGTTCCAGCTCTCTTGCGTGGACCGGCAAGGGAGGCCTTTGAGGGCCTTCCACCGGGAAAGCGCCAAAGTTTTCTAGGACTAGTCGCAAACTTACGCTTTTTATTTTCGTCATCTCGCCGCCCAGAGAAATCATTGTCTGGACTGTGCACACGACAACAAGGAGCAAATGAACCAGTCGCAATGTACGGTTTAGAGTTGCAGAAGCTGTGTGATCGCGCCTTTCCCGATATGGAGGATGAGCAACGGGATACCATGCTTCGCATGTTTTTCCAAAGAGGCTTGCGACCTGAGGTGCGTCGGCAGGTCCTCAACCAAATTCATGAGTGCGAGACCTTTAGGGACACCGTGGGTGTCGCCAAGCGATATGAGGACGCTAGCGCCGCGTGCCCTGAACCAGACGCACCCGCCGCTGGTAAGCCTCGGGCTAAAACCGTTAATTCTTTACTTGAGGAAGGAGGTGAAGGCCTGATCACACAACTTCAAAACATGATGGAGGAGCACCGTAAAGCAAACAATAACAATAGCGATACAATAAGTCGGTTGCTGGATGTAATTGATAAGAGGGTCGAGAACACGCGCCAGCTTAACGCTCTCGCGCCGCCGTTTGTGCCTGGCTCACCCGCTGCGCCGCCGTGCTTGCCGATGCCGCAGATTACCTGCTATCGCTGCGGAGAACCAGGACACGTTATGCGCGAATGCCCGTATAACGTGCGTTATCCGCCTGTTGCCGTGAATGGTGCGCCGCGCAATGTCGAGCCAGCCGCAGCATACGCATCGGGAGCCGCGCGCCGAGAGCCAGGGCCGCCCGGACCGAGAAATGGTGTTGGTGTATACCCACGAAATGATAACTATAATGCGGGTCGAGGAGGCCCACCGCCACAGTTTCGGCGAACCGAAAATGGAAACGGATACCGGAATAATTCCGGGTGGAACAATCCACCCAATGCGGGAACGCGATCCAGCGGGCCCAATCAAGCGGGGCCACAGTATGGCCGACCACCGCCGGGATTTGCCAATAATACTCGCGGAAACGACAGCTATAACAACCGGCCGGCACCGGCCTATGGGTATCAACGCGCCCAGAGCGAACGACCCCCACCTAATAGAGGCATGGGGCCTCAGCAATTGCAACCTGGCCGATTTTACTCACGGGACGACAACAACCGGAATAGCGGCGCTGTACCGCGCCGGCGATATCAATTAAATTGTAGCGCATCGCAAGGTAGTGGAAATAGAGAACCGAGCCCAGCTACCACCCATCGATTAGAAGTACTCAGTCGTGAGCTGGGTATGATTCAAGGTAAATTAGGACATAGTGAACCAACTGGACGTGTGAACGCTATCGCGACGACTGACGAACCATTGTACGACGATGACGGATATCTGATAAACAGACACGATGACATGGACGATTTTGAGATGATGGAGGGACTAGTTGAGAGACACCTGAACGTGATCACGTCCACTACGTGGGCTGATGCCGCGCGTCTTCCACGAAGTCGTGATCTAGTTCAGGGTATGGACAGCCCCGGACTTATGGAATTGTGCCCTAGGGACCTGGACGATGACCAAGACGGAATTGAGTTTGCTAACACTGTAAATAGTAAAGAAAATACAAAATACCAAAAAGAGGGATACGTGGGAGAGGGATTGTCTATGTTGTGTGTGGATGCACCCAGCGTGGGTGTCGATCCACCTGTATATATGTCTGCGAGCGAATTAAATGGCGAACAGCGAGGCGAGCGAAGGATCGATCAATCGAACTATCCGGCCATGCGAGGGCTTGGAACGAACGCACGAACTTTAACCGCAATGGAAGATAGTGATGGAAGTATGGAAATTTGTGAGGAAATGGAAAATGGTTGTGTTCAAAATTATAGGTTGAGTGATGTTAAAGGAAGTGTTGATTTTATAACCGGTACTCCCCAGGGAATCACCTCAAGGGGGAATTCCGGGACCCCCAGCTCTTTGGAGATGACTGCAGAGATTGTGGATGAAGATGATGTTGTTGTATTTGATGAGCCATTATTATTATTTTCCTCCTCTGTGGCTGGCCATCCGTGTGTTGAGAGTGTTGTTGTTGATGATTCCGGCAGGGAAGCCGATGATGTTGATATGGCTCAGGAAGAATTGAATTTATTCGGGTCGCCGTGTGAGGCACCCATGGAGTTTTTAGAGGTCGGCGGACGACCAGGAATGAGGGAGGCTAGGTTGGATGATGATGGTACCTCATTAAGGCCACCTAGCCCTAGTTCCGTTCTAAATTATAGGTCGTATGATGTAGTATGTGGGCCGGACCGCCGCGCGGGTCGTCCCTTGTGTGATGGTGAGAATTGTGTGTCGTATGAGTGTATTGATTTGCCTAAGTTAGGACGCGCTTATAGCCCTAGTGGATTATTGGAAGATGATGATGGAAGTGATGTTGATGTAATTGAACGCTGCTTCGAGCCGGCGAAGTATGCTACTGATGGACTTGAGGTGACTTTCCCGACCTCATTGGCAAGGGGTTCCACGGTCATTGGGTCCTTCCTCGATGCTGACCGGGGCCGCCCTTGTCACCCGTACCCAAGCGGAGGTAGCGACGGGTTCGCGGCCGATTGCGCCGATGAAGCGGGTATGATCGTTGGGGCTGAAAGTATTGCCCGGGGTCTGCCCAGGTACGGGGATGTAGATGGCAGGGTGGCGAATAAAGACTGTCCTCTGCATTGTGAGGCTTCCGTCGCGCCCACCGTCGTTGAAGCGCGCAACGACGTGATTTGCAATGAGCTAAGTTTTTTCAATAAATCTTGCGATGAAGTCAGCGTGAAGGATAGCGCTGAGTGTGTTGAACTTGTTGAAGTTGTTGAAGTGAAGGAGTCGGATGAACTCCTTTCTGAACGAAGCGGATCCGTAGCGAGCGATGCGAACTATGTTAGCGAAGCGAAAATATGCAATCTAAATCGAGGTACCTCACAGGAATATGTTAATAATGGAAATGAAACAGAGAACGAGCTTGGGATTAGTGTGACTGCAGCACCAGAAGAACCCGATAATAGCTATAACGAGTGTAACGATAGCGAGATAGATGAGGAACGCATGCTGGAGGATGAGGAGTTTTGGGCCAACTGGGTGGATCCGAATGCCGACTGGTACCGACGCGAACCCAGCCCTGACGCACGAGAGTGGCATAGTGAAGGGGTGTGGGAAGTGCGTCGCGAAAACAACAACGAACTCCCGCGTGCACCATCGGATGATGGCATTGATTTAAGCCTGCGGGCCAGTCAATTGTCTATACGCCCCGAGGGAGGAGATGGTGCTGTCGGAGGAAGCGATCTAGGCGAAGGCAGTGATAGTGGCAGTATCGCTATGGGGAGTATGCAAGAGATAAGTTCGGATCCACTGGGTGAGAATGTTCGTGGAGACCCTATCGAAGGGACGCCTTGTATGCGCCTGGGTAATTTAGGCGACTCCACTGATACATTGGCCGACATTTCCAGCGATATATTGGGACCCGTCGAAGAGGTGCCTAGTATGCCCTCGGGTAATTCGGGCAACCCAAATGGGACAGGTCCGACCACTGAGGAATCCGTCGAAGGGAGACCATGTATGTCCCCGGGTAATTCGGAGGACTCAGTGAGCATAACTAGTGAGGACTCGGACGTGTGTATGGGACAGGAGAACTTGCTTAACTTTACACGAGAAGCTAACGACGAACGAGTACACCGACTTGACGAACAATTACTGGACATGTCTGGACTTTGTCTTCCCAACAATATGCCAATTGAGATTGGACGAGTTAGAGCCATAACGGACGAGGAACGTAACCGAATCCTCGGGACTGACACATTGTTCACTATGTCTACGGACCTTACCGAGACCGTCGCTTATCAATTCCCTCGCATACAATTGACCGAGGATGCGCTTAATGAGTCAACAGAGGGACTCATCCCAATTAACTTTAGGGCCAGTGAAATCAATGCTGACTTTGGACAACCGCTGGCGTTACAACCGCAAGCTCTCTTTTATAGGAGAGTCACAATCGTAATGGAACAACTGAATAATTTGAGCCGACTATTTGAGCTCCGTTTTGAGGTTAGTACACGCCCCGCCTTGCAACGAGACGCTGCTATGCTAAGCAGTATATTAGGCATGGCCTCTCCAATTGGGCATTGCATGACCGGAATGTACCTTGGTCCCGTAACTCTTGCTTCGTTGGAATCATTCATAGACCTGGTGGGTCAATGCGTGAATGGCCACACGCTCCAACAGGTTATTGAGAGAGAATTCGAGGTAGAGTTGAGTAGGGACCCGGTATGTCGACGGTGCCACGAATGCCATGCACGAGATTCAAGGGACATAGGCTTAAGCTGCTACTTTTACGGTCAACGAGGAAGATGGACTTACGACGGTACGTTGAGTACTGCGTGCGCGTCCATCCTCCCGGATGGATACGTCGCACCGCACTGGCCTTTCTACGTTGGAATTCAGTCAGCCAGAATGCAGAAGACTTTCCGTGAGGCGAACCTCGAGTTCCATGACCTCTTATGCGAGGCGCCTTACTTGATCGAATTTATTTACCAACACCAGGATACACGCGGTGTTCCGATCAACTCCTTTGTCGACCATGCAATGGACAATATGGAATTTGACGACGAAACTCACCGACTTGCTCGACTAGTACTGCTCAGTGCACGCTTGAGAATCTTGCGACGCCCCGACATTGCTGCACTGCTTGAGACAGAGGGAGACACATCTGCCGGACTAAAGATAGGTAGGGACCGTCTAATCTCGGAACTATGCTTGTTTCCGGACGATGCCACCAACTATTCCGTCCCGAATTTGGACAAACAACTAAACACGGCGTTAGCCGCCTACCTCGACTCATCCGAAGACGAGTCGGAGGATAGCTCTGATAGCGACTCCGCCCAGCAAGAAAGCATAACTGAGTCGAGTGACACGGAAATGAGCGACGAGGAAATTAGAAGCGATATTACGGGATACATCGCAAATAAAGAGACCATGAGGGAACCCAATCGAAACGAGGTACGATCCCCTTCACCGAGTCTTAGTAATGGCCTCGGCCATCCATCAGGTATGTGGAGGGTCTGTACAATCCTATTATTACTTTGGCTCTCAGCGCTTAGCTCAACACGCGCAACGCTTTCCCCATTCAGCGACTCAATCTCGCGCTTAGGTGCTTTTGTCAATAGACAAGTGGGAGTGGTCATCGAGCCACAAGGCTTGGTGGTCACCTCTGACCAGACAACACATTTGCCTGTGGTATTGCAATTGTCACTTCGCGATTGGGAACGCAAGTCCGATCCTTATGTGAGTAAGTTCTGTCCGCCTTATGAAGCAAACGGAAAATGTCGCGCCGACTGCTGCCGAAAAGTCAACTGTACCGAATATCCACAGCTACATAAGACCCTAAGAGCTTTGGAAAGCGAGTTGGACGACGCCTATCATGGCGTGCTGGACACCAATTATTACTCGCTACTCGTGCATTCTTTCTGTGTCGCAAACGAGCAACTGTGTGACCTCACGCCCAAAAGGGAAAAGCGCTTTGCCAGCTTGATTGCCGCCGCCGCAGGAGCTGTCTCAGGCTTCTTAGGCCTGGGAATGGCTTTTTCAAATGGAGTACACATTAACAATGTGCGCCAACAGGTAACTGTCCTCGAGAAATTCATGCGTGAGACCAACGATGTCTCCTTTCGAAACACTAAAGCCATAAGGCAACTCACACGAGCAAACGAGGACATTTACGCCTTTCTACACCATAGCATGCAAGAGGTAGTCTCTATGATAGAACAGGTTAGGTGTGCCGATCAGAAAGAGATCGCACACGTGCACCACCAGCTAATAGATCATATCCTTCGAGCCAATATGCGCTCGTCGGTACAAGCTATAATGGAATCCATGTTGAACGGCGAATTATCTCCTGCCGTCATCGATGTCGTCATGCTACGACGGTTATTCTCCATGGATCCACGCATTTCCAAGACTATCCTCATGCGCGAGCCCAGTCTCGCCTATCAGTTTGGTCGCGTCATGCCTGTAAGCGTGGACCTAACCGCATTCCGCTTTGGATTCATATTGCAATTGCCATTGCCAATGCGCAATGATGTCAGACCATATTTTCGGATCTATAACACCGGCTGGAACACACCTGCCACACAAACGCAGCTGAGATTGCCACTCCCTCAATACGCCGCCCGCTTGGGGCATATTCGCTTCGAATCACTCAATTTAGGAGCATGCAAGCAGAGACCAGGAATCGCTTTCTGTGAACCACACGCGCTGATAACGGATCATAGCACTAACTGCTTAGAATGGATTATTGCAGGTGAACATGTGCCTGAGACCATAAAACATACATGCAGCAACCGCTCGCTAATAGGTCCACTTACCAACGACACGTCTGTACACACAACTATACAAGGAGTATTGATTCGGACTAGTGAACCTGAAGTCATACTGACAAATCGTAGACAACTAGCTCACGTTACTTTGGGTAAGTCGATAAAAGTACCGCCAAATGGAGTGTTATGGTTTCCACACGGAAACTACACTCAGTTGGTTATAGGATCAATAGTGCTCACTAGCATGTTGAAACCCGAAAAGATTACAATAAAACTCGGACCGAATATCACTATTGACCGGCTATCCGGTATCAAACTAAGACCTTTGACATGGGACTCACTTGATAATGCCAAAGCTATAAATTTGCGGGTTGCGCAGATAGCTAAAGATCAGGTACGTAGGGTGGTTAATCTCCCCGCTGTGGAATACACCGGATTCCTGCCCTACTTCCTTATTACCGTCGTTGTGGGACTGATCAGTTTAATTTATTTTATGACCAAATGCAAGCTCCCACCTAAGTACGGATATTACATTCCCCGATGGTTCCCATGTCGTGGACGACTAATCAGAACTGATAGTAAGCCTAGAAAAGTAATTAGATGGACTAGAGCGAGACCCCAAATACCGAGTGCCCCACCCGAGGAAGACGACTTCCCTCATACAGACAGGACTTCGCCGACCGAGGTCACGGTTGGGCCTTCGGGAACGCCGCGCGTGTCCGTAGCGTCCAGCCGTGCCCCACGTCGTTCGAACCGACTACTAACATCACGTAACTCTTCCGAGGAGGAACTTGTTTTCATCGAAGACGACGAACTATTTGTCGCTCCTACTCGCGACTTACGTCGTGGACCTCGCCAAGGCGTGTTCACTAGACAATTAAACACAATGAACGCAGGCAATACTCCACTACTTATTAACGCAACAATACTCGGTACCCCAGTCATGACGCTAGTCGACACTGGAGCCGACGTCTCAATCATGTCCCAAGCCCTAGCTGCCCGTTTGGGATTAGTCCCTCGCGACACAACCACTACCCGCATAGTATCAGCTACACAGCAAGAATTAACAATCAGCGGAGTAGTAAAAGCACCGATCACAATAGGATCGTTAAGTACACCGTGCGACTTTCAGGTAACAACAGACACTCCGTACGAATGCATTTTAGGAACCGACTTTATGGCCCTACTACCATATGTCGCCATAAACTTCAAAGACCGCTGCCTGGATTTATCTAACGGAACTGAGAATTGCTCGGCGCCTTTCGCCGACCAAGGGGATTACCGACCGCCAGTCATCAACGTGGTGACCAGAAAATACACTCAAGTACCACCAAACACCGAGTTATTCATCAACGCCATTCCGGAAATCACCCAACCACCGACAGGTCAAGCCTTATTCGTGCCTGACCCCTTTATTAGGGACGTTGCTATCGCTCACTCTCTGGTACTCACTGGCCAACGCATGATACCAATAGCGTTAATGAACTTTGGGAACTTTCCCGTTGCTATACACGCTGGACAAACAATAGGGCATATCGAGATGCTCGACGACAACGAGGTCGAGTTCTTATATGACAGTAACAAGCGTTTGCTACAACTTGACCCTCCGAGACGCACTAAGCAATGCAACAATATTGGAGTTACACGAGACAATGTTGTCCAAATTATAAGTGAACAAAAGAAGACCATTGACACCGAACGATCCATACAAGTCTTGAGTAAAATTGACTTTGGACAAACGACCCTAAACCCTTTCGAACTTAAACAATTGAAAACGACTATCTCTGAAAACGCAGATATATTTAGTGTACACCCATTCGATCTAGGAAGATGCGGGGTACACCAACACAGAATAGTCACCGGAGACGCAAGACCTATTAAACAGGTACCCTATCGTCTAGCACATTCATTACGAGAACCCTTGCGTGAGGAATTAAACAACATGGTGGAAGCAGGTCTTATAACGCCATCAGATTCACCTTGGGGTTCTCCCATCGTGTACGTCACCAAAAGTGATGGTACATTACGGTTGTGCGTCGACTTCCGTAAGCTCAACGTAGTTGCAGAGCGAGACTTATACCCGTTACCCCGTATAGATGACATCTTGGGATGTCTCCGAAACACCAAATTCATGTCCAGTTTAGATCTTAACAAAGGTTTCTGGCAATTAGAACTGGACCCTGAGACCAAGGAGAAAACCTCCTTCGTCACCGTGCACGGACAGTACGAATACAACGTTCTGCCATTTGGACTGAATTCCTCGCCAGGCGCCTTTCAAAGGTGCATGTCAATCATATTAAAAGGCCTAGAATGGGAACGATGCCTCATCTACATAGACGACATATTGGTCTTTTCACCCACATTTGAACAACACCTAGCGGACTTAATAACAGTATTTGACAGATTCCGCAAGGCGAACCTCAAATTAAAACCCTCTAAATGCCAATTTGGACAGAAACAATTAAAATATCTCGGACACATCATCAGTTCAGAAGGCGTTAAACCCGACCCCGAGAAAACCGCCGCAATAGACAATTACAAACGACCGGAGACTCTCAAACAATTACAAAGCTTTCTAGGACTTGTAGGATACTATCACAAATTTATACCACACTACTCCGAAATCTGCGAGCCGCTCAATGCCCTTCGACGAAAGGACAGCGAATTCAAATGGACACCGCAATGCGAGGAGGCATTCGGAAAACTACGTAAGGCCTTGGTACAAGAACCACTACTCATTTACCCGGACTTTTCCAAACCTTTCATACTCCAAACAGACGCTTCTGGATATGCCCTAGGAGCTGTGCTTTCACAAAAGACCGACAAAGGGACACTACCCATCGCCTATGCAAGTAAATCACTTGTGGACTATCAACGCCGATATCCTGCCATAGAGACTGAGGCCCTCGCCATTCGATGGGCTGCCCTACACTTTCGACATTACCTCCTTGGACATGAGTTCCATGTTGAGACCGACCACAAGCCACTTAAGGCACTGTTCGAGAGACCACCGCGAAATTCGCGACTAGCCCAATGGCGTAACGAATTACTGATGGAATTCGGTGGCTTCAACATTGAATACCGACCAGGCAAGGCTAATGCCAACGCCGACGGACTTTCACGTGATCCCCGACATGACGTGGAATTTTCTTACTCATCGGACGAGGCTGAACAGGATGAACAGGACCATCCTCGAATGGTTGCTGTGGCTGTTAAAGGACAGGATCGCGGTAAAGGCAAAGCTCCAGCTAAACCACCCCGACGATTTCCCACCGAAGAAATTTGGAAGCGACTTACTCGACAACTCTTGGGACTTCCACCGGACGCCCCCGTCACCTTACCACCCGACTACGTCAGGGAACGCTTCTATCGTATGTTTGGAGGATCTGATTATGACCCTCTCCCGGATCCAACGCAATTTATCTTCTGCGGAGACATAGACGACCCATGGCCCGAAGGAGTTGAGATCCCAGGGAGACGGACGACTGCCCCAGGACCGCCAGAATCCATTGATAACCCGACCCACGGTCCCCCTGCAGCACCCGAACCACCCGCCGAACCCCCACAGCCTCAAGAACCCCCGACCGCTCCGACACCGCCTGCTCCAATCGCGGCGAGTGAAAGCTCGATCCGTGCCACGGCTGGTACACCTGAACCCGCTAGACCACAGACGCTACCGACAACTGCTAGACAGAGATATGGAGGATTACCCGAAGTAGAGGAATTTGACACATTAATTAAGGTTGCTTACGCATGTGGACCACGAATACAATTACAACGCCCTGAACAAGTCTATGACACTGGAGAACACATATACTTACCACACTTCCAACAATATGAAGGGAGGAACCTTCTCAATTACCTACCATACATTCAACGCAGAGATAAACAATTTGGTCCTATTTGGTGGTATTTACATACACAACAGTCGCCCGCCGACGAAAAGGCAGCAACTGCTCTCAAATTGGAAGCCCATCATTACAGGCTTTGCCCCGACACTGCTATTTTATACTTACACCCCATCATGCCGAACGACCACAGACCCAAGCTATGCGTACCTAGACTACTTATACGACAGATACTCAAGCACGAACACGACACATTATTTGGTGGACATCCAGGTAGGGATCGACTACTAAGCAAACTTAAGCAATTCTACTACTGGGAAACCATGGGTAAGGACGTGGACGAATATGTTAAGCGATGTGTACTCTGCCAGCGATCACGCAACCTACCCCAAAACGTTCGAGCCGCGCTCGGAGAGAACCCGTTGGCTAGTGCGCCCATGCATCGCATGTTCGTCGACATATTGGACACACGGGTGTTATCCCGTAACGGGAACAGGTACGTAATCGCCTTCATCGATCAATTCACAAAACTAGTTATTGCCGCTGCTTTACCGGACCAAACCGCTAAGAGCGTAGCCAAGGTCTTCGTCGAAGACGTGGTGTGCCGCTACGGCGCACCCGAGGAACTGGTCTCAGACCGAGGAGGATGTTTCGTCTCCGAGGTAATGGAAGCCCTGTGCGCTAGACTACACACTTTTAAACGCGAAACCTTGAGTTACAACCCAAAGGCAAATGGAGAAATCGAACGTTTTAACCGTACTCTACTATTCCTCCTAAGAGTAGCATTACCAGAAAAGGACCATACTACCTGGGACGAAGTCCTGCCGTATTGCATCATGTCCTACAATTCAGCAGTACACGCTTCCACGCACTACCCACCATTCATGCTCATGCACGGATTCCAACCCCGAGTACCGGGTGGAATCGAAACACAAACTGATTGGGGACGCTACCCCGGAGCAGAAGCATACCGCGCTAATGTACAACGGTGGTTAGCTACCATTAGGGATCGAGCCTATCGATCTATGCAATCCGCTCGGGAATACCGAAAACGCTATTACAACCGTAAGATCAAGGTTCCGGACTACCGTGTCAATGACCATGTATGGGTCTATCGATACTATACCACCCCAGGCTTATCGCGCAAGTTAGAACGCCGATGGTGTGGACCATACCAGATCACCAAAATAATGCTCCCCTGCATTTGTGTTAAACTCCCCGGACAACCTAATGCTTCCGATCATGTAGTTCACATAAACCGCACCAAACCATGCTATCGCCCGCTAAGCAGCTTCCCTGACATGGCTGATCTACTTAAGGCAGTCCCTCCCGCATATATTGAGGCTGCGCTACAGGAACCCGGAGAAACTATCCTCGCTGACAAATATTTCGCTAGGGAATTACAGGCTGCAGACCCAGAAGCAGTAGACCGGTTGCGCCAGGATATTGATGGTGCATCTGACGTCGCTAGCATAGAGCTTGGAGAACCTAACCTAGAATACACGCAAGCCCAGGCAGACATCCACCGCGCCGCAGTAGAACGGCTAACTATTCAAGCCCAAGACTCCTCCGGAGCCCCGCAACAAAATAGGCTTCCCCTCTGTGACCCTGACAGAACCCCGGACACCGAATGGCCCGCTATATCACAGGAACTCGCAACCCAGGACGCCGCTAAGTTACCTTACGCACTGGATAAACCACCAGGTACTTTCTCGCCTGAGTATGGACAACACACCGCCCCAGTAACCCTACGAGAGCAGGAACGAGCCGTTCGGACTGATGAGGCTACAAGGCCTCTAAAGGTAAAACGATTAGACCCCGAACGCGCACTGCGACCATTCAATGCAAACGACCTCGGTCTTGTGGAATTACTCGCTTCACAGGACCCGGACGAAGACTTGCCTCACACTCCAGAACAAGCAACATCCCCAACGTCAGCCATCGAGCATGCAGTCCAAACTTCGCCCCTCACGCCTGCAAAACACCGAGCCGCAATCGCCACTCAAACATCTCGCAGTCCTCAGACACAACACTTAGTGACTGAAACAGACCAGCCAGTAACACCATACTACACCTATTATGAACATTCGGCGTCTTACGAACAACCCTATTCCATACCTCGTCAGGCATATTCCGCCCCACCTACACCATTTCCACACACTCCCCTGATGCCACAAGGAGTCGAAGCCACCATAGAGGACTACGTTCCAGATGAATGGCTCACCCCATCTCATACTCCTCCAAGGCCACAACCCGCACAATCCGTCCCAGCAACCAGCCAACCTCTACTGGAACCCGCGCCAACACCTAAACCTAAGCCTAAACCACGACGAAAACCAACTAAGGTTCCCGCGCCGACTAGTGAACAAGCATCATCTATAAGCTCGGAGACCACCTCACCGGAAACAACCGATTTCCCGACACCGCCCCAACGGTGGATAATTCCACCCCTATTATCACCCTTGCAGGAACGGGGAACCAAAGATCCACAGGTACCATCCTTTGGTCGATGGACCACCCGAAGACAAAATGAACTAGCACAATGGGAATGGGAAATGCAAGAAATAAGGAGGAAGAGAGAGGAAGCCGCCCGCGCCCGAGGAGAAATACAGGATGCAACCGAACTAATGGAATACCTAAGGGGATCTCCCATACAATACATCCCATCGGAAGACCAAATAGCAGCCGACGGGATAGTAGAAGAATTCATTGAAAGTTTAGCTCGACAACGAGAGGCAAGTAAACAACGTCGACCTTCCGAGTCTTCGGAAGGCGGTCGACCGAAACGATTACGACCACGGACTGTAGACAAGGACAATGAGACAATATCAACCATTGGCGAATCAACTAAAGGCTCCTCTACCGGGAGGAAGGGAAGAGCGCCGCCGCGTAGCGCTCCCTCCACCCTCAAGGGAGTCCTAACTCGACCATCACGCGCCAAACCACGCCGACAAACCCCAGCTAGAGCCCAATCACAAGTTAGTTGGGAAGACGAAGAGGACGAGGTACCTCTTAGTCAACTTTTACCGGGACCCCGGCGAAGGCCCCACTTTGAACTCGATCCTCCAACAGAGGAGAGCGAGGGATCTCCTGAGATGGGACCCACTGCACCCGAGGTTAAGGAGAGGGAAGAACCCCCTCAACCTACTCGCCGACAACCACATAGACAAGCCAGGGACCGTTATCGCTGGTATGAAGACTATTTACCCCACGGAGAAGAAGCTCGGGTCATAATACCACGTTTGGACACCCGACGATTGGAACCTAAAATTACGACACCAGCTCGACGGACTATACCCCTCGCTCCACCGACTCGACATCGTGACCCTGTTATGCCGATGGATTACCCATCTGGTAGTGCTCGTGCACGGCACGACATGTTTGAACCTTTTAGGGACATCTTTGATGAACAGGACATCGAGGACATGTTATCCGCACATCCGGACTTGGAACCGGACGAAGACGGTGGACAACGACAATTGCGACCTGAAAATATCGGACTGGAGGTAATCCGACCTCCTAGACAACCGCCTCGCGAGAGACGGTTGTAACATGTGAATCACTCAAAAAACACCCCAGAAAACTCGAGCTCCCGCCGCCAGACTCCCTCAAGAACCGCCACTAATGGCGATGAATACTATTGCAGGAATCACCAATTCAAAGGACTCAACGACATGGAACAAATTCCACAACCTCGAGTGCCGTACTACACTATCAATTATGATGCGCCGATGGAAACGTTCCTGTCCAAAGGTACACACTGGCCAGAACTCTCCAACATGGCTCCGTTAGGCCAAACCGTCACCCAATACCCCATCGAATATACATCGACGGAGCAAGGATACCAGCTCCTCGTCACCTATTTATTCGACGAGGAGCAAGCAAAACAAGACATTTCAGACCTGAAACTGGGAGCTCGAGACGTCAAGGCCATCTCCCGACGAAACAAACAAAAGTTCCTCGACCCCGAAACAACCGAGCGCCTCCGCCCAGTACTCCCTCACCTTATGCGGACGGTGCTCCTGGAAAAATTCAAAATACCTCGATTCAGGGACGCCCTGTTAGCCACCGGATTTGCCCAATTGCTCGAGGCAAATAGATCCGATTCCTTTTGGGGAATCGGCCTAGGGCCGGACGACATCAAGTTCGGCAGACGACCGCGACGCTGCCACAATGTTATGGGCCGCCTATTGGAGGAGGTTCGATCCTTCCTCCGTCACAACGTCGCCTCCTGGCCAACTGTTTTGATTTTGGGCGACTCCTTAGCGGCGCCATTGGTCAACATGGCCGCCTCAAAAGGATGGTTTGCCACCGCATGGCCGGGAGCCACCATGCAGTTTCTCGTTCGGCTGGCAACGTGCATCGCCACGCCACAAACCAAGACAATCATGATTCTTGGTGGCTATAAAGCGGCCCTACGAACCAAGCCGCATGAAGGCCGGTTACTGGACACGCCCAGTAAAGTTATGCGTCGAGTGCGCCGATATATATGCTCATTCGACTACCTTCTCAATGACGGAGCCCGAGCAATTATTGCCCCGCCATCTCCACACTGGGACATCGGACTGGACAATACGGTCGATTGGCACGACGAGTTTACCAAATATTCCAGGACATTAAATGGCAATTTCCCGACAGGATGCAGAAGTCGTCGATGCCCGACTACCCGCCCGAACTAAACGAATCGGGAGCGTGGGAAAACATTACGGACGGTAACGAGATTGCGGAGCCCCGCATTGCCGAACCTTATATCGGGTACTTTCGCAAATGGGTCCAACGGAACCTCACACCTGAGAGCTGGGAATGAAGAAATAGAAAAATTACTAATAGGAGGATACGGTCACCGACTTTCCGAGAGAACTTTTCACATTCGACAAAGGTGACCAGAACCCCAGTGGTAAACCCGATACGGAAGTGTTGTACATGGCAATTGTAATCATTTAACTATGTTCTAATCAAACACATGAATGTTGTATTATATGGTTTATTTTAACCGCTTGTTATGCCTGTTTATGTATAATTACCATGGCACCGTGGCAGAAATAATTGACTAACGCGGTTTTTAAACAGGCTGAAAATTCTTTCAAAAACGTAGTGCAAAGTCCTTGTTGCCCCCTCAAAAATATAAGAGGAGGACTTTTTCGGAATACTTTTCAGTTTTTCGGAATACTTTTCAGTTTTTCGGAATACTTGTAGCGGAACCTTTTTGGATGAAGCCAACCGCAACATGCGTTTCTAATTTATGTTGCGCGCAGTTTTGGCGCTTGCGGCAAAATTAGCACGCCATAGTAACTATGAAAAGAAAACTCTATTGGGCTTTTTTCTGGTAAGCGTAGCGATGGTCCATCGGTTCCCAAATTTACAAAAACCGTGGAGCCGGTTGAACCATCATCAAAGCGTTTTCGACATTATTGGTGGCTTCTATATTTCCTATTCTTAAAGAGCTCGCAATTTATCTAACATCGAACTTGCGACTTGATCTAGATATTCGCAACAGTGCGGAGGTCTCTGCCGCTCCACAGAAACCGGATAACATATGATGGTCAGCTTAAGGGCAGTCGCAAAACTCACAATTGGGTATTCCCTTTTCGTGGTGTATACTTTTTCGAGGTTTCGTAGGCCGTCACTGTCGTCGTGCATCCTTTGCGATCACACTAATGCCGGAATGGCCCCATGAACCCTGTATATATTGTTATATAAACAACTTTAGATTTGCGTCTACCAATAGGAGCTTTGACGAAAAAATGTGAACGGCAGCCAGCGATAAAGTTGTGCTGGGTGTGTGTGGGATTCGAGAACCCACTATCATCTCAAGCCTTTTGGGTGCACAGGCAGGCGCTGTACCTACTAGGCTATCTTTGCCAGACTTTTCTCAACAGTGGAAAAGCCCCTATATTTGACACTTATATTTATTTTAGACATATATTTTAATACCAATATGTACTAGCGATGTAATTTATAAATATATAAATACATGTTAAATATATGAAGTCGTGTTTATATCAGTTAAGGTGTAGCCATAGTATTATAATGTTATATTTTACCCATTTTAACAGTGATTTATCATAATATTTATTACAAATTACTTTATTCATTGAAATCTTATTTTGATAAAAAATTATTTATTCTTAAATTATCATATTTTTTAATATTTCTAAATTCGAAATATTTATTTTTACATATTTTCAGAAATATATACATAGTATAATATTGCATTTCAAATTTAATTTAAATCATTTTTCATATAAAATTACATTTAAACTTCTAATTTCAAACCTTTTACATTCAAAGACTCACTAAAATCCTTAAACTTCTCCGATTTTTCTAATTCTTCATAGTTTGACTAAATCCTTAATAACTTACTTCTTGGTTTGTACCTCTTTTAATTTTATTAATTTTATCTTGCTTTATTTATTTTTAATTTGCTATTCTTGACTTTCTACGTATTTTAATGCCAGTTTAGCTTGTCTTGCTTTCAGATTTAAATTTGGTACGTATGTATGCTTAAATGTGATTTTTCACAAAGATGTTGTTTAGTAAAGTGTTGTAGTCACAGATGTATTTTGTTACTAAATACATCCATTTGATTTATAACAGTCATATTCTTTTGATTGTTTTATTTTTAATCCTATTTTTCCACTTTTTGGTTTTCGGTACCCAAATATCCATTATAGTATTTCTTAGTTTTATTAAGATTTTACAATTATATCGTTAATAAATTGAATACACTTTATCTTATCAATTGCACAATAGCTATACACTATTTCAGCAACATAAAAACTACACTTTGAATTTAGTACAAAAATTGCGTATTTTCTCAAATTTAGTGCACCAAAGTCCAAACGGTAGTGGAAAAACATATTGGGGAATTGTGTATATACAGAAGCTCCTCGGTCAAGCGAATGTTCAAGTACTATGAGATTAGACTCTAACTAGTTGTTTGAAAAAGTTGAATAGAAAAAAGGTAATTAGAAGATCCGGGCTCCTAGCTACGTAATAAAAAGTATCTTATGGTAAAGCGACACAAGATATGATTGAGAAACTAATAGAATTATATTTGGACCGTGTGCGCCGCACCTTTAGCTTGAATACGACCAAATATATTGAAATGCTCAACCAGAGGACTATATCTTTGGTGCAATACAACATAATGGGCCATCTTTTTCCTGGAAGGCTATGGATCTAATACAAAAATTGCGCAAATTACTCGATTTAATGCGCTAAACTCCCCGCCACACTTGAGAAGACTTACAAAGTTTGCACGAATTTAAAGAACATTATTGTAATCATGGCAATATTACAGACTGCGGTAGAATGTGCATTGGTATCACAAACGCCGCTTCAAAAACAAATTGTTTTTACAAGGAGTGAATTAAATAACAGCGCAGCGCAGCTGCTAAATTATCAAGTATTTTATTGCCAACTATCATTGTATCAAAGTGCACTAAATTAAGTATAATGCTTCCATTAAGTAAAAGTAAGATTTAAGTTCACAAAAAGTATAGGCCCTAATGTTATTTTATAGCAAAAAAAATTATACATTAGTCGTGCATTGTATTGCTTTTAACTTCGTCCATGGCAAAGTGCGTCGTCGACGTACAAAAACTGTCTTGTCAGATTAAATTTGATTCCATTTGCTTAAAAATTATTGCCTTTAAGGTTCAGAGTTAAGGATAATTACGCAACGTGTAATGCATTATAGTGTGGAAAACCGGCCAGATTTATGACCTATTTTTTTACATTTCCGTATTTCTATGACTTGAAAAAGAGAAAGAAATCTATCGATTCACAAGTGCTCGAATCCTGTTGCGCCTCATTTACTTTCTGCTCAGCATATTCATACAGCCATTTCTTGTTGTTTTGCGCAAAGACGAAATATAACAATTACTTGCTGGTGAAGTATATAAAGGGCTAGGAATCCCTTTACAGATAACTGTCCGCATATGTGATGACAGTACACGCATAATATGCCACCCTAAGCGACAGGACCGCTCATGTTTCTCTAGTATGTAATACGAAACATTCATTCGGCAAAAAAGTAGGTTTAACCCGTCTAGTTCCTGAAATCAATGATGGACACATCCACATGTTCTTCCAAGTTATACAGTTTAGATTAACCCTCGGTTAGGAATCATGAACATATTGCGACAGACACTATAGTTCAAGAGAAATACACAGTAAAACTTGCCCAATTAAAAACCAACAATTGCAAGTTCTCTGCTAAAATAGATCATCCCGTTTTCCTACTGTATTAAAGCAGATTTTGTTGCAGTAGTGACTCCACCTAATTAACGGAAAGCTATTTATCCCTAATTGTTTTACCACATATTGTAATTATCATAGGCACATATAATTAAAAGGATCATTTTGTATGTCTTCTGTTCCATGAGCAAGATTTAATCAATATTCAGTGTTTTGGCCAAAATCAAGTCGAATATAATTGTTTCTGTCTATAATATGCAACTGCTGAAGTACGTAACAAATTTTATCACTATCATCATGTAATATACTTACAATATGTAGCTATAATTATGTGTTATAATAACATATATAGTATAGCTATAATATATACTATAATTTTATATTACAGTTTTACAATGTAGCAAATATATATTATATGATACTATATCATTATCATTACAAAAATTTTTCTTGATCTGCTTATTATCTGAGTGTCACCCCATGGTCGTAATTGCTGCTCAAAAATAATGCGTTGTAGAAACCTCGCCACCACATGTACATGTGGGGGCGCAAAATCAACTCGGTTTAACCAACCATATGTCCACCCCACTCACCACCACATATGTGGGGGGGGGGGCAAAACCTTTCTTCCTTGCTACTGTTGTTGCTGCTGTTTTTGAAATTTGGGGTTTGTTAAGTCAGCAATGATCTCCTATACATCTGCATAGTGTACGTCGGAGTTGCTTGTGGACTGCTTTTGTTGACATAGGTTGTTGATTGTAATAACACTTGCTTAATAATGAGATTGTTTTACGGACGCGGCTGCGAACTGTCGTGTATCCCCACGGTTGTCAGTATTTTCCGGTATATAGTTGATAAGTTACTGCTGATTTATCAACAAGACCGATTCAGTAGTAGTGCGATACCAAAATATTACGAACATATGTAGTGTTGTTGTCGAAAAGCTTTGATCACCTGTAAATATCGTTGGTGTACATGAACGATGTTTGTGGTAAGTAGCCGGCTATATTGTTGCATACACTGGTCGCTGTATCTAAACACTTGATATAGGCGGGATATTCTGATATTGGCCATGCGAAAACTGATTATTTGTTTGACCTTCATTATAATTGGACGATGTACAAACTTGGTACTGATAATTTTGTGGTGGCGTTGCAACTGTACTCTACTTATTTGACACAAGATATCGCTGCTGTGGCCCGCTATATCCCGACGGATATGAATGTTGATACCGCATTTCTGTACCAAGCATATACCGGCCTGTGAAAGTTGTTAATCTCGGCCATTTAGCGAAATGAGGATAAATTTCGTCTGCCGTTGCTGGATAAAATGACATTGGCCCGTCAAGCGTTGTTGCAGGAAAAAATGGGATGGATTGATGGAGTTATATTATCGACATCTACAGCACTTCCCGTACAATACACGTTGCTGTTGCCACATGTAACGGTAGCTAAACCTGTGAGCGAGAAAACTTAACCTGTGCCCATCGACCATCCTATTTTATAATATCCGATAGCGAATCGCTTATAATAATATGTTACAATTATATATATATTTATAATAATTATATTTTATGATCACAACAGATAATTATATAATATAATATACTATAAATATATAATATATTATAGTTTATAGTTATTATTATTTTAACTATATGCATTATTATATACAATAACATATTATATAATTATAATTTTATGTTCGCACTAATCTTTAGGACCGTTGTCCCCGCGCGTGGACAGTTTTATATTTCTCGAGACTGTGAAGTGAAAGCAATAGAGTGAGTGAAGGAAAGGAAGCAATGCAGTCTTTAAAGAGATATAGTAGTTTGAATATGCTGAAATCTTTTCCAACTTTGTATCCTGGAAGCACATTGTTGCAATCTGCAGGTTTCCTTATGACTTTCAATGAAACTGCTGCCATATTTGAAAGGCAAGCGACCACTTAACATTTTGTCGTATTAAATTACGTGAATAACATTTTCATTACCCAGATATCGGTTTGAAGCAGTAACGCAGTGCTCCATTTTGTCTATGTAGGGTTCCCTAAGCTAGGAAGGGTTGTAGGCCCACGACCACCATAAATTTAATTTATTTTTATTTAATAAATTTTTCTGGGGTTTTGGCTTATGGGATCATCTAGCTAGGGGTTTCCAGCAATAGGGTTTTGGGGGAATTCCCATTGCTCTGGAAGCTCCCAGAAATTTCCAAAAGCATGAGTCATCAATCACGTGATTGACGAGACTCCTCCGTTATTGGCCAATCTTGTTCTTTTTGATTTTAATTTTCTTTTTCTGTCAGTTGTTGATTTGTCGGCGACGGGTTTGGTGTGTTCAATTCGTGCTCTCGATATATATTTTATTTTTGTTTATTTTCGGGCTTAGCAGTTCAAACGCAGAGAATTGGTGACTTGTATGAATTAGCGATATTCTTAACGGCATTTCGTGATTTTTGGTTAACTTATGGCTTTGTGTCAAAAGTCTTGCTGCTTATTGGAGAGATAACTATGCGGACGTAGCGACTAAGGAATTTCCATATCACAAGGTGTTAAGGATCGAATATAAATTACTGTTACCATATGGGGATAACTATAGGATCATATGAGTATATAGGTGTTCTCGGCTTAAAGAATTAAGTCCATAGGATAAAAATTAGTGGCATAATAATTAATAGAAAATAAATAAGTAAAATTTCGGCCCAGTCAGCCGCAGATTGAGAAGTCCGGGACGAGCCCTTAACAAGGTGCTAACTTCGTGAGAAACAAGGGGTGAGTGAGCCGGGTGTGGCATTAAGACGACCGGTCTTAAGCATTTTCAAGTCTTCCTCAAAAAATACCTTTCTGGCATTCTTTCCAGGAGCAGACAAATTTCCAACTGGGGTTTGTTGTTCCGTCACAACCTAGTTCATAATATAACCCTCGCGCATTCTTTCCAGGTCTGCGTTATATAAGATAGGGGTAATTATACAGCTGAAATCTAGGGCCTTAGGTTCAGGTAATTAAACACAATTACGGGGAGTTTCTTTCCCATATACTCTGTATTGATCTCACCAGAGAACTAATAACGTAATAGATAACATAAACCTTAAGGGGTAATACGCAGATAGAAAAGGATTACAAGTGCGTAAGTAAATAATGCGGAACCAAACCCAAGCAATACTGGCAGTAGCAAGGGACCGACGCAGTCAAAGAATTGCGGAGTAAAATTCGGGTTCTGTACAATGTAATTCTTTTATCACAAATAAATATTTTTCGTAGTGTCTTTAATTCCGAATTTTCTGGAAAAACGAGTGCTTAGGCTTAGTCACGCCGCCTAGCAAAACACGAGTCGCAACCTAAAGAACGTGCGCTATTAATTGTGTCCTACCGGCATTCTACTGGCCACACCTCGGACCTTACAATCTTCTGTAAGGAACCCCTGCTCGTTTAATTACCGATAGCCGTCATAAGAAATCAGACCTCCACCCTACCTCCACTGATCCATCATAAAACAACAGTCTAATCATATTTAATGCCGCAATTAATCGGATAATATGGTTTCTTCCGTTGCGTTACGACCAAAATGAAATACGTTCGACCGTTTATGCTTTAATTAAAATATAGCGGCCGTAATAACTAATAGATAAAACAAAAACTACCGATGAAATAGAAATCACTTGAAAATGTCGCTGCAATTCTGGAAAGTATTTCCATACTAAAATCTTAAAATGCAAATTTGTCATAAAATTATTAGCCTACACAACTGCTTTAGAAAGCGCAAGGTACAGAAATTTTAGTCCCCATATACCACTGTGGCGGTGTGCGAGTTGTAAGATTGCTTTTATCAACACATCAAACTAAAAAAACCAAAATTCCTGTTGGGGCTAATTTTGGGCTCACTTATTCAATTATGACCATGTATGAAACTTTTCAGTAAAAAACAGGTAAAATTTAAAATAAAAAATATGTAACATGTCAGACAAAAATTCAAATTTTTTCACAACGTTCATCATTTTACAATCATTTTACATTTTGTTCCCTTTCATAGAACATTTTGACTTTAAGGAATCTTCAATGGAATTTTAACAATAGGGTGCTGATAATTCAGTTTTACATTGAGCAATGCCCACATTGTTATAATTTGTGACATATAAATGTGAAACATCTTGTAGTCCAGAACACGAACATTTTAAACATTTAATTTAAAATTTTTACGTGGCTTGGTGCCACTTGCGCCAATTAGTATTCCAATAGCTGCATTGCATTATAGATAGTGACATGCCAGTTGCACAAATTTGTGTAGTCTGGTGGCATGCTAGTTTCAGGAACCTAAGTATGCTTTGAATGAACCTATCAAGTATGCGAAACAGACTTCCACGTTAAAATTTTAACGAGTTTTCGAAAACTGGGACGCATCAAAATTGTATTTAATTGGTTTATTTCAATCTATTAGCAGCCAAGTGACTGAAAGTGTTACATACTAAGATATGTAGTGGCTATGATCCATTATTGACGTGAATAGTAAATTGGTATAGCAATATTTCATATTTATAAGCCTTTAATTTGAATGACATATAGGTGAGTAATTTACAAGAGATTTATACCATCGGTGTACACGTAGCAGAAGTAGCTAATATCGCATCTTAATGTGGAAACCAGGATTTTATGATGCCCGCAGCAATGTTGTTGAGCCAAGCTCTAAAGCCCCCTACACTAGGGCAGTGTGTTTACTGTTGTCGCGATATCTTATCAGATAGATCAGATATATCTTTAGAAAAACTGTGAAAATTCTAAATGAGACCAATGAGAATCGTGCCGCATTTCAGCTAATATCTGATTTCGGTTTTTGTTCCATCCGAAATAGTAAATTAGTTGGGTGAGTTTCCAACTAAATGTTATGCTTAGCGCAGTTGCCAAAAGACAGCAGCATACAGCGAGGATACCATAACAGATAACAAATGTATCCTGACACTTTTGCTTAGCTGCTTCGTTTAGACAGTGGGTCACAGTCATCGTTGAGTTGTTGACAATTTCATCGTGGCATTTATCATTTATTGAGCTGAACGATTCGGTTTGACCAAGTAATATCGACAGACGGATAAGCATTGGACAAGCAGCAATTTGATTAATGGCAAGAGATGTTGTGGTTATAAATGCACAGATTGAATAGATTACAATCCCGATAGCCGTAACTACAACGTGAATTGTAATACCCTGAAACATTGAATTTATTAGTCTAAAATTCAGAGCTAGAAGAACCTTTAGCTAACAGGAATTCAGACCGACAACAGTAATTAGAGAATTCAGGCGGGTGGCTAGGCCTTGCAGATCTTACTTTTCGGTGGGCCTGCGGAATATTCAGCACTCTTGTTCCTGCAATTAGGACATACCGCGCCCAGAAATTATACACTTAAAATGACTGAGAAGATCAATGATTACAGCTAACGGCCCAACATTACGTAAAGATTTCAAATAATGACGTATAACATTGGCACAATACAACACACAAACCACGTTGTCTTGCTTCAATCGCCGCAGTACTAGGTAGCATTAGCCAAGCATTAGTATGTGCCACAACGATGTAAACAAATTAACTTTTTATTATTTGGGCTTTTGTATGACAATTTCCAGCCAATGCAGAACTGAGTCACCTGACCAAGCCGAAGGTATTATACCGATGCATAATGATAATCTTACGCAATGAGTTTAGATCAAGGCATTCCACTCTACGTCATATAGAGCGACAAAAGTGCCAGATCAGAATATTTCAAACACTTGTACACATCGTTGTAGCTGGACCGGAACACCTAATTGTATCTACAATACTCCGATAATTCGATCAATATGCAACGAAAATTGTACAATTCGCGGGCACCTGAGCGATGTGCATTATGTTTTGCCTAATTTTCTAATTGGTTGTACAAGGTGTAGGCAAAAAGAAGAACGACATTTGACATCGTTTTAGCTTATTTCCATTTTGACTCGATTAAGTATACATGTAAGTGTATATGGATTTCACATTGTATAAATATACAATGGTCTTATAACTAGTTCAATTGTCAAAAACAATATGCAGTCTAATTTTCTAATTGGTTGTACAAGGTGTAGGCAAAAAGAAGAAAGACATTTGACATCGTTTTAGCTTATTTCCATTTTGACTCGATTAAGTACACATGTAAGTGTATATGGATTTCACAGTGTATAAATATACAATGGTCTTATAACTAGTTCAATTGTCAAAAACAATATGCAGTCTAATTTACAAAGCATATAGTTACAGGCGCATTAAATACACTAACTTGTTCATATTGTCTTTGAATGAAAATGAAGCACATTGTTGCTGTCGAACATAAAAGTGTCGGATATAGTAATCCTGTAACTAGCATATATGGCACAGATCCGAAGTATTCTCTGGTGCCACCGAATGATATCATCGATAACGCTATATGTGTCGCCGCTAAAATAGATATCTTGCTTTTAATATCATTGAACACTGAATGAATGGCGTATAAATAACAAATATGGATATACAGCATTCCTGTAGGGGGTGGGGGTAACCTTGTGAGTCGTCAGACCCAACCTCCGTTCGAAACCCAGACGCTCCCCAGGCAGGAGGTCCAACCCCACCCCTAACTACTGTCGGCGCCACCACTGTCCTCCATAAAATTTGCTAAAATAACGAATTAAAATTATATAAAATGGGCACACATTCGCAAAAATTAGGGAACATTTTAGCAAACCCTAAGGAAAAATAGCAAAAATGGATAAATCGAGCAAAATTGATGAAGTTACGAACTTTTGAAAATTTTACCCGCACCGCTCCCACCCGCCGACCGGAATCACCACCCCCTCCCTGATGGCAGGCCGAATGCCGACGCACCTACCAGCCAATGCATCGGCTACTTGCCCTTCCCCCGCGAGTCTTCGGACCTTGAGTATGTATGAAATTCATATTTTGAAAGACAGAACGTAAACACATAGTTTGTAACGATGAAGTAATGGTCGAAGAAAGAAGCCCGGCTAATTTATATACATTCAAAATACCACCATGTTAACCTGCCTATAGCACATAAGCCACAAATTTTGTGACTATATACTCGTTATATCTGTGACAGCATACAGTCACATAATTTGTGAACAAAACGGAACAACATAGTATGTGACGATGAATTGGTCACCAGGTTATTATATGTACATTTAAAATACCAAATTGTTGAATTTGCTTAGAATTAATGAGCTTTATGACGCCCGATTGTTATAGCGAGTAAGAAGAATATCTTAAATGTATTTCAAATGATTATATATAAAAAATTAATTATCGCTGTGCTTATACCATAGGTAATAGAACACTAATTCAGCAAACAAGTATCTTTACAACATTCTAATTTCTGAACTCAAAAATGAACATGTCCACTGTGCTATTTTGTAGGCATAATTTACATTGCAGATTACATAGCTAGTGATGTACGATTTAAAATATCGCTGCGTATTTTATATCAGTGAACAATCCATATTCCGTGAACAATTTTTCTCAAGTGCACTGGTAAAGGTGCTTGACTACGATGGGAGCTGGATAAGAAGCGTTAGCTGACTAAAAATTTGCCTGGGATAGAATTTCAGCCTATCATATTCTGCATTTGGATTCCTAAACAGATGGTCCACGGACTCAGCTTTCGAGTTTTTATGAAAAATACGTTTTATCTCCGCACCGAATGTTCAAATATAATTTAATACAAATTTATGAAATATTTGTAGGCATTAAACAATTTTATTAGCTATTAGTTGTGATATATATTTATAAATATGGTACTCATGCTTTACGTTGTCTGGTCAATTGTTAAAAGCAACGCTAAGCCCAATGGTTCCAAAGTAGCATCTAATTGTATAATTGATCACGACTATTACATTTATCAGCATGTTTTCAAATGCTTCACGACTTTCAGTTGTTAACCCTTTACGTCCTGAATTAATTTTTATTCTCCAAAATGATTCATAGTTTAAGTCGATGCGAGGGAGCAAACTTGAACGCTTGATTCCAAGTCATTTTCGCTATACATAGAGCTATTTTAGAAGTACTGCTGAAATATTTAAAGCTTCTCGCAAAGCGGCCAAACAATACGTATAATTATAATGTACATAGCGAATTTTTAGTCAATACACAGCTATTCATAACGTATTAATTGCTTCTTGTCGGACAACTGCAGAAGGAAATAATTGTATATGCTTAATTAGACACGAGCATACAAATATGGTTGAACTCCAACAAAAAACGCGCCACGTTCAAAGAGTATGACGTTAATCGAACTAATGTAACATTCACATGTAAATGAACGAGCACCCTAAAATGTTTATTGAAAGGTTACCTATAGATGTATTTAATTTGGTCTTTGTGTTAAGTTTAATATTTTTCGTACACAATCATAAATAGCTGGATAATTATAGTAATGTAAATCTCAAGACTCTTCTATCTACCGACTAAACTGATGTATAGACCCTACGTTGTACAATAAATTTTGTAATGTTAATTTGAGACTGTTAATTTTTTAGAATAGTTGGTGAGGTCTAATAATACGTTTATTTTATTTTGATGAATGACAATAACTAGGTAGGTCCCAACATAAAATAATGCCGTATGTTGAAATATATTGTTGATTTCTATCAACAGATAATATTTTGAAAATTTTACACAAACTCTTTCTAAAAAAATTAGGCTGCTTTCCAGCTTATAGTTACAAAAAATAGGAGGAACAATTTATATAGTTGCGCCACATGCAAGGGCGCACCTATGAAGGCAGGGTCCCACCCCCTACCCTAGCGTCGAGCTTTCCGGTTCCGTTTGTGCTTTTGATACAAGTTTTTTTATTCTCTAGTATAAAAAAAGTAAAAATTTTACAGAGCCCCCTCTTAGTATAAAATTTTCACAGGGCCCTCTCTTAGCAAAATTCTGGTTGCACCTCTGGCTATATTAACGATATTGGCGTTTTTCTAGATCAACTTTCATTTTCAGAATAACGCCATTTAGTTTATATGGTAGATTAAGCCAAAAAAGACCAATTTAACAGCTAGATTAAGGGTTTACCGATAGTTTTACGATATACACCGGCCATTTTCACTTCCTTTTCACTTGATGGTCATGCAAAAATCTCATTTACCGCCCGGCTGGTTTTGATGATTTTTCATTTATTTAATTGGCTCCACCTGGTGTTGGAAGAAAACGTTAACCAAAACATTTTCAAACGCTTTAAACAGTATATATATTTTGTTAACGCACGGACGCGATAGTTATTCATCATGCTTTCATTTCTAGCTGAATATGTGTATCTTTCTCATGCAAATCGAGAGTAATGTCTCAACATTTTCATTACAGCGATATCTGGGGTAGGAGTACGCGCCATGATTGTAACGATACGTTATATCATTAACAACGATAATTATTTTGTAAACATTTGGTATAACAAAGGAAGTGATAGCAATAGGCTTGTCAAAACTGATCCTACTAGATCCTTCGATTAAGGTTGGAATCATACATGCTCATACGGGGTGTAGAGAGTTACACATCCTGAGGTGTGGACTCCCCAAGAGGCCCATACATACCTTCCGACAGGTCCCCTGAATCCCCATGGAGGCACCGTAGGCGACGGACCAATGAACAACTACCCTGACGAACACCCGTACCCCCTCTCTCCCGGTAGGGCGAAAGGCTACCCTTCCGGGAACCCAAGCCATGTTTAGTTGGAATTTTAGCAGGTTGAAATTTGAAGCAAGCTAGGCGTTTTTCACTAAATATATTTAAAAATGCTACTGCCTGCGTTTGAGCGGAATCTTATAGATAGAACAGTGCAGCTGATCAACCGTTTATTACGGCATTTCTGAAATTTTATGACAAATTGTAAGATTTTGGCTTTTACGTTGCATGGCTAGTTTTTATATCTGTTGTAGCGTGCATTATGCTTTACAGTACATCACTGAATTGGTGTAAGTGGCACTGTTATTAAGCATGTCTCTTTTTTATTAGTTTTGCAGCTGATCTAACTGTACTAGGAACGTCCGCAGTTTATCAGGAGAGCAGATGTTCGTTGTACATTTAAAGTTTTTATTAACAGTTAGACCAACAGAAATAAATAACAGTTACAACAACCGGAAATTTGCCTTCTTGATATTTCTTCATAGCATGAATTTATTTTACTGCCATGCCTTACATTTAGTTAGTATCAAACAAATAAATTCACTGAAAATAAAAGAAGTGGGTTACCATAAAATATACCGTTTTTTTCTAGCTTTCTGCAATCGTATATAAATTTAACCTGGGTTTTGAAATGTTAACAATTTTAAAACCAATTTACAGATACACGAATAAACTAGAGGCATACAGCGAGGCGGTAAAACATTCTATATTTAATTTAGCATGATACCGACCCATAACAATTTGGATCAGGCAAATGATCTTCGATCCGCGAACAATATCCATGCAATTGTATCCACAGATAAAACACCTGAAAGTAAGAATAAAGGACAGAAATTCAGTGTAGATATTTACGTTCTGTAAATCTACTGCTTTGCTCACACGTTCAATTTTAGTTCAAAATTGGACGGAAATTTGTAATTAAAAAATATTGCGATGCTTCAAAATTGAAAATGAAAATTTCGGGTAAATTTTTTAGGTAACGCATCTTAATTGATGATTAGCTAAAAGGAACATTCTTGAAAAGTTTCTTCACATGTTGAAATTCAGGAAAAAAATATTAAAAACATTTTTCAAATTTTATCAAAATCGGACCAAAATTTGGGCTAAAATTTTATATATTTTGGTTGTAAAGGCAACTTCGATATACCAATTCGGCTTTTTAATCATCTGTTTACCAAAATATACACCGTTAGTCAAACTCAAGAAATTGTTGCAACTCTGTCTTTGAGTGGACGCCAGCGAATCCAGATGAGGGGGGAGGCGCTGAACCCCTTTCCGCCCGACCTAAAGTTGGGTCATCACAGTTTTGTTAAAAAATAAAATATATAAAAATTGTCAAAATAGAAACTGTTAATCAAGGATGGGTTGAAATCCGAGCCCACCAACCCCTCCCTCCAAAAAATCCAAAGGTGGAGTGCTGAAACACGCAAACAAAACTGTATAGATAAATTACCGAAAATAGACCAGTTTTTGTGACCTTGGGGCTGTAGTAGAAAACGGTAGTACAGCGACAGAAAATATGTTGCAATCATGCTTGGTGACTTCTCCGTGCTAGAAGTCATTTTGTTGTGTTAGAAGATACAGTCTATGGCCTTCACCTTGACGATTATCCATTTTAACATTTCCCAATCTATCAAGATTCGATTTTTTCATTTTCTAAATTTCTTATTAATTCAGTTTTTATATTTTCCGATTTAGAATTTTCCAAAAATTGCATTCTCAGACCTTAGCCTTAGGTTTATCATTTTCCTATTCACTTTTAGCTTTACGTTTTACATTTAATTTAAACTTTTCGCATTTGCTATTTTCCGATTTTTCCACAGAACTCCCTTTTCGTGAATTTTCCGTCTTCCGTTTTCCTGAATCTCCTTCCCATTTTGCTACTTTATAAATTTCACATTTTTCATTTTCTCTTTTTCCACTATATATTCGAAATTTCCGTTCTTTATAGATAGGTCATTATCTTTATCCCTAATTTTTCTATCCCCGCGATTCCCATTTATCGACTTCCACTTCCTTGTTTATCGATTTTCTATCTTTCCGATTTTTCAATTATTCAGGATTTCTATTCTCCTTATTTTGAGTGTTCGGCCTCATGTTTGGTGTCTTTTTAGCTTCTTTATCTGTTCTGTGGCAATCTTCCGATAATTGTTGGATCTGACGCCAACGAGAAGTTCGGCGAATCAAAGACGCTGCACGTAAAGATAAACTATGCACGCAAACAACAACATGTACAAGTATCCAACAGCAACAGCTAAAAATGACGATCGGAACAAACCGAATATAAACACTGTTCCGAAATGTACAACTTATTAGTACACAAATATCTGTATGTTCAACTGAGCATTTTGCGAAACAAAACAAATTTGTTATTTACCAAATTCTCACGTTTCAAATTCTACCGATTTATTGATTTCAAAACATCGTAATTTCCCGGACTCTCAGTGTCTTGATGTTCCACTTTGCTCCGCCGGATTGAACTTTTTATGGCTGACCCAATTTTTGATTTTCCTACATTTAAGACGTATTCACCTACTGATTCTGATTGCACAAAATCGCACAGGAAGCACCTTATCGGCGTTTTGTTACTATAAACGTGTAAACATATATAAATTGTGCTGCAATTTTGCTGATAACAGTTGCATTTTATGAATACTACACTTGTGGCTGCATGCGAATGTGATTGAGTCAACATTTAGCATACTACAATGTAAAAGTTTTACTGCCCGCACTAGGTTGACCATAATCAATTGCTTTTCAAAGCCTTTGCCCTAACTAATTTTGCCATGTACTCCGCGATTATGCGAGTGTTGTCGTTACCTCGCTTTACATGGGGCCTTACGATTCCGATAAATACTTAAAAATAGCTCAATGGCTGGCAAACGTGACCAAGATCCTCGCTAAAAAGGTTCGATAGCTCGTAGCGACCTACAACTGGTCACCCGTACTTGAAATACGAGTATTAATGCAGGACCTAAAGTTTTAACTCTATTATACCTAGTAACATATATTGTCCTGATTATTCATACGTCACTTGTGCCAATCCCAGTTCTTCTTTAGACAAAATCTGTACTATTCATAGTGTTCATAGTGCCTGTTCTTATTACGCGACTCTTGCAGCTTTCGCGATTATAATACATACTAATTACAGGTGTCTAAGGTCTGCCACTTTAGATGGTGGCAAAGGGTATGATAGAGGGTTGTAAATTTTTGAAGTTTTGAGGAACTCATAATTTTTCTCAATTTCGCTAAAATTTTACGCATTTGTTGCTAAAACTTTCATCAATGTTTGCCTAATTGGTGCCAATTTGCCATATTTTCCCCAATGTTTGTCAATTTTTTTCGCAAAATTTTCCTGTCTTCTCAACAAGGCGGGGAATGTGTGGAGAGAGCGGAGCTTTCTAGGGGTGCGTAGATATAGGTTGATGAGTGTCCGGCAATTAGGAAGGTAACCCCCTACAACCACCTATCGACAACAATAATATTACTGCTATGGGTATTACATACATAATGCATATTTGTATTTTTATCCTGATCAGTATATATATGAAAAACGTGTAAACAACCGTTCCACCAACTTTGTAACGGTGACACGAACAAAACGACACATGAATAAAACATTTTGTAATAAGGAATAGGACAATATACCTCGCATATGCGCTGAGTGGACGTATTTATCTGTGACAACACAGTATCTTTACCGCCTCTTACCGTGTTAAACTATCTGTATCGGCAGCCCATTTGTGCACAGGAATGTGAAATTTCTCGACCATAGTGCGATTATTACAGATAAATCCGTTTTTCAAATCAATCAATCTTTTGTCAACTTATAATCTAAATAGTACACCTACAATTACAAATATAACCTATTAATCCCTTACGAGATACCACATGTGTACTGGGATTGAGAAACGAAGATGAAAGCACACGTATTTCCGTTAATAGAAATAAAATGAGTACAACATGAGAAATATTAAAAAATAATATTTAACAAGTGTTACCTTCGTGCAAACGCATTTTCATCATAATTTTATGCAGCATTTCGTGCACTAACACCACCAACACATTTACTCTGGGCAGCTACTCATGTAAGTCAATTCGTGCTAATCCATTACTTCGGTATGGCTGTCAGGATTCATGTGTCTTTTCACATGACCATACTGTTATGGACAGAAGTTATTTAAATATTCACAAAATTTAAATAAATTTTAACAGGAACTCTTGTCTACACCAAGCACATTTGGTTACATCTGACGACATTTCAACCAGTAGCACATTCTCAAAATACATTAAATTAATATTGTTTAAAAAACCCATTTATCTTCGCAAGAGAAGCATATTAATCAAACCAACAATAGCTGCACCAGAATAGCTACAAAGCTATGCGCTAAATAAGTATATAGAGTAAAGTTAGACAAGTGTGTACAGGTACCACCGCAGGCGTTTCTTATTATAATGTGTTTTAAGACAGTATAAATTTTCCTGCCTCCAAACATGTACAGTGTCAAATTTCCGCTCTCTGAACGTTTCATTAAACATTCTTGGTGGTGAATACATACATGAAAAACACTCGATAGCACATGTACATAGCAGGAATTGTTTTTGACAACAATTTCAGTTTGCGTTTACGTACATTCTGACAACGTCAAGATCAAAACATATTCAAATTTTCGAATGGTGAACGGACTCTAGCAGTTTGTGTGTTCTAATAAATGAGATTGTTCAGTGCAATACGATATACGCAGACAATGCATAGTCTTACAAAACACGAAAACAATACCAACGCATGAAGAGGTTTTTTTTCAAAATTCAAAATTCAAATTCAAAAAATTCAAAATTTTTTGGGTCAAAAAAAATTTTTTTGGTCAAAAAATTTTTTTTCGCTAAAAGTGTCAAAAATGAATTCCCCATACTGGAAAACCCCCGTATGCAAAATTTTAGGCAAATCGGAGCAAAAAATTTTTTTCATTTCTTGGGCCCCGATATTAGACTTATGCCCAATATTTGTAGCATTGCTTAACCAAAAACTCATGCGTTATAAAATGAAATATCTTATACAACACCATCATGTGGGATTGTGGTGAAAAATTCATCTTTTAGGCGATTAGTTTGTAAATCGCCTTTATGCGGAGCCGATGAAACCACATCTCGTAGGAAGTGCGCAAGCAAAATTTTATAATCTCATGTATGCCACAGTCCTAGTGCCTTAATGCGTTCATGTTCGAACAACAGCGCTATTTCAATTATATTCGAGAAGAGCATTAAAAATATTTAAAATATAAAATATTGCGTTAAAAATAGAAGCAAAAAATGACAAGTATAAGCGTAGCTGTATTAGCGAAATTCTTTCAATTGGCTAATTACGATATTGGTGTATTACAAATGTGAGATTTCGTTGTGAATATTTAAATAAACGTATAAAGGTGTCGAAACCGATAAAGTTAAAAAAGTTTCTGTTTTTATAGAAACTTTAAATAAACGAAGAACTCTATACATAATACGAAAAGTTTGTATATATACAAAAAACAATTGTGCTTGATATATTAAGCGTTGGGGTAGGCCTCCACCCCCTCCCACCTACCTTCGACAACCCATTTTTTGGTCATTTTACCCAATTTGGACCAATTTTCACCCTATTTTTACCGATGTGCTAAAATATTCCGCGAAACCACGGCTCGCGGTGGGGGGAAGAGGTGCGTACGACCAGGGAATAATGGTGTATCTTTAGGAGGGGTAAACTAGGAACCCGAGGAAGGTCATAGTATGATTCTAAACAAATGTGGGATAAATACAATTTTTCAAGTACAGCGCGATGAGTAAATTTGTCTTTGTCACACGTGATCATGACTTGATTCTTTGATATTTTTCAATGTTTTATATAGTGTTTGAAAGTTTTTATATAATCTTTAAATGTGTGTAACTGCACACATAGACTTACATTACTGCTGCCTAAACTATTTTTGCCCTAAAATTCTAAATCCATTGTTCGCAGAAGTCAGTTGTTTTCCAAGAACAAGGATATTCTGTTTCCAATAATCGAAAACACATATCCAAGGATTGTGCTGTCCACCATGATAACACTGAGAGCTACCGTAGCCTTGAAAAAGATTTTCCATGCATGCACAAAATTTTAATGCACTCATAGTGCTTTAAAGCTGAGAAAGAAATACATACCTATAAAACTAAAGGCTTTTGCAGATTGATATGTCAAACAATTGGTTTCCCAAACAGTGTAGTCACGTGCGATCCAAAATGTGCTAGATGAATTTTCCTATCGTAAAAATCATGTCTGTGGAGCCATTTTGACAGCACTGCTCCCACATACTAAGAAGTTTAAAAATCGTACAATGTCCTGACAAGTCAGCCGTTTCGCAATAATATGGTAATATAACTACTGAAAAACAGCGCGTCAACTCACTGTGACAACTATTCAGCTTGCCGTCAGAATTCTTCAGTTTTACCCGGGGAAATATAAAAAGCAAATTAATAGCAACGCCTATTTATTGGAAAGTTGTCATAAATTGGAGTTTAACTATTTTGCAGGTAATGATATAAAAGCAAAGATTAAACCTCAAAAAACGTGTCTAAAAATTAACACTCACAATATATATTTTATTCCATATTTCTTTAAATTATTATTTTATAGCGTTACTAACATCTTTGCTATTTAGTTGTTCAATGCGATTTTTAGATGTGTTATGCGGCGTTCACGTTATAACTTCCCCACTGTTTGGAACCTTTGTCCCCCTGTAGTCGCGTCCTTACCGTATAGACAGTCTGGGTGACGTCCACACTGTAAATCAATTGCCCATAGTGTATGACACACCCCTAGCTACTACGTTTTTTCTTTACAGGATCGTACACACCCTTAGCTACCAACTTGGTGCGAATTAACTGTAGTGCACACCATCCGTAGCTAATGCGATTTATTGGTCATCTGTGCTGTGTATTTTTTGAATTCACGATATTCGTATCTTCTAGGCCGTATGAACGTTAATGAAGTAATGCCGCATACTATCAATAAAACTACAAGAAGACATGGTGTATTTGACATTCTCGAGAAGTGGCAATACCACTAGCTAGCTACCTATGAAAAAGCTTATAAAAAATATGGGGGTGTCTAAGACACCCTGTTTTCGACAGTGTGCCTAGCACTGCGTGGTGTACATAGGTTCCAAACTTTGGGGGACATTATAACGTGAACGCCGCATTACATTTAACTATACCTCAGTTTCCATGTTTATGTTTATATACGACGCACAAGCGCTTCGTGTTGCTTGTTGCACATAGGCAGTATGAACAAATTTCCACGACTAGTACCATTTGTTACAAAATTTTCGGATTTTTCAAATGAATTTTTATTTGCAAAAAGTTATATAATGACTTTCATGTATCACTTTAGTTGTAAACCCGCACACAGGAATGTACTAAGGAAATACAATACAGTAAGTGAATGATGAACTAAAATTGCTGTTGCTGGCTGTAAGCTAACTAAACCAATTAATCAGCGTCCTGGTTATTTGGAACAAATTCAGAAACCTTATAGCCCGTTAGTGCTTCCTCTAGTTATCGAAAAAGAAAACTTGTGAAATTTATATGAATCATAGCTTTAGGCATGAATACAATTTCAAGTGTCGTTCGTTCATGGCATGATGTAGGGCTCTATCCCCTGCAGTATTAGAACCATACCACGTGAATACAAATTATTTCATCTTGTTCAGTAACTGCGAAAAACAATACAACTTACCTACGCTATCTTTTTGGCTTACCTCTACGTACAACGAAACAGAATAAATGTCAAAATATTGTATTTCTTTTGCCCAAATTAAATATTTTAACCGTTCAAACGTTCCATACGGGTAGTGCCATATGCCCAATAACGGATAAAACAATGGATGCAGCACGCCAAACTAATTCAATAACCTTAATCCATCGTTTATCCCAAACATCTAAGTCAAAGTTTTGAAAATTTCACTTTTAGAGGGTAAGTATTCTTGAAACTCAGTTTCGCAGCTGGAAAACCGTTGCTATTATAAAAATAGTAAAGTTGCAGCAAAGACGGCAGGAATTTTTGGCCTTCAGTTTGATGTCTGAAAAGAACTATAATAACTCCAATAGTAGCTGCAACCCAAACCCAAATTTAAAAGGCACATAATTTCAATCAATGATGATTTTGTTCGAATTTGGGCCTAAATCGTGCTAGCAACGTAGACGCAAACCTCCGGGTAAACACATTGATTCTGCTACGTGCCGAATAAATAAATAAATATGTTAAGTGATACTACTATTTTTGCTAAACTGCTTACCTTGAAATGTGTTAAATTGAAAAACTTTATTATATTTTTTTTTGCATAACGTTCTAAGTTTGAAATCGACATTGTTAAGTAGACTATAATTAATCATTTGCGGATGGAAGCTTTCGGTTGTACGTAGGACATCCATTTGACCTCGCACATATCATCCAATGGCGATCTAAAAGTATTATCAAAGAGGCACTTACAGGCAGGCAATGCGGCATTTCAGAAATAAAAACGTTTTATCGTGCAGACAAATCTCAAGAACTGATACAAAATATACATATCAAGCGAGGCGGATAGAGACGGATCAAGCGTAATTTTAACAAATATAGGTCATGTGTGTACTGACATTGTGATTGCACTGACATACCTGTCGTTTGTTTGAAAAGACCAAATTCTGGATTGTGTAACAAAAAAATGAAACCAGTTGCTGCAGTAGATATACTAACTGGCACTGAAAATTTTTCTACAAATTCTATGTCCTGTATTAATCGAGAAGTGGGAACCCGAGAGGGATCTAAGACAGATTTCAGGTGTGAAAATCCAAATGCCGAATTGACTCGATGGTTGAACGAGCGGTGTGCGATCGAATCTCAAAATATACAGCAACCAAAGGATGACTCTTTATGGAATAAAGGGCAACGCCATGAAGCAATCCTAACTTATGGAAGCCATCAGTGTGGTAACACTGAGATAAGTGTAATAGAAAGTTGTGAATATAAACTGAGGTTAGTGGATAGCCTTATGCCAACGGAAACACAGGTGGATATTTCGATAAAACATCGGGTGTTGATTAACTCTGCGTTTGTGAATCTAGGACAGCGAGATGCTCCACTAACTTGTTCAAAGGTGATATGTCTAGGGAAAGACAATGTCTCTGGGTTGAAAGAAAGTAAAAATTCTTCCTCACCTTTTACGGATTTACAATTCACCGGCACAAATAAAGAACACTGGTTGAAAAATACACCGATATTTGGAAATACATTTGCTAAGTTTAATGACTTGGTCGCGAAGTATATTGCAGTGCGTGTGCCTACCAAAGTAAACGTGGATATGACGGGGTATGATGTTATTGTATGTATGCGATTGATTTCTAGGTTTTCAGAATTTTATATTGTGGTCAAGGTCATTCGTGATGTTCCGAATATGTGTCAGGATGTACAACGTTTGGTAAATAATATTAGTATTATGGTATTATTATTATTATGTTATTATATATTATTAGTATTAGGTAAATAGTATTATGCATTTTACGAGGTGCAGAAAATAATTGATTTCGCCGTAAGTAAAAAAACTTTTTTGGAGTCAAGACAAATAAATGCTTTCTTATCGAAAATAATAAATGTACAAAAAGTGCTGAGCTTTCTTTATTTGTGACGACGTGTTAAAAAAAAGAACACACCTTTAATATATCCTGCTACCAAAATTTGCTGTGTACTGGTAACAAATTATTTAAACTCGGTGTACATTTCTGGTTATGATGATGTCAAAAAAAATTTAAGAATCCGATAGGCAAAAAAATTTAATCATAAATTTTATATTGAATGAGAAACAATTGTTTATAGAGAAGCGTTGCTTCTCAGTTTGATGTTTACAGGTTTTTAGGGGGTCAAAAAAAGTTGTGGTTATGGTCTCCCGTCCCGAGCACTATAATATTCTGTTGGCGCATTAACATGGAAATAATCAAAGACAACTATGAAAGGGCGTTGGAGCTAAAAGGATATATGGGAGTAAGCAAAACCCAGGTGAGTTATAAACTTATTTATTTATGAAAAGATAAAAACAGTTTTGAGTGCTTGCGTATCGCGCCGTATATGTATATCGGTGGAATCTCATTAGGTGGTAAGGTTCCAAATAAAATCAAAAAAGAAACTTTTTCGAAACTTTAAATAAAACCAGAATACTAGCTGTTTTTAAGTAAGGATTTTAAAACGGGTCTATAGTCAAAATATGGAGCAATGTATTAAAAAAAATTTTACCTCAAAGCTAATACGAGAAGTTTTATGTATTTCGCTACGTGTTCACAAACTGGATTTCAGGTATTGCATTCAAACTGTTTTTATAAGGACAAACAAAAAACCTTGGAAAAATTCGGAATCTTGCTTATACTTGTAAAAAAAACTACGCGCTTAACAAAAAAATTAATGAAATTTTAAAAATAGTGTTACCCTAAAATTTGAAAAAGGATTTTTAAACCTAGAGGAAGGAGCTAATCCACACATCCAATATTGAAATCTAGTTTTAAGTTTGATAAATCGTATGGCTTTTTGTTTCATTAAAAAGACTTTAATGTTTCCAATTGGATGTGTGCACTAGTCCTTCTTGGTGTAATCGGAGAGGGGGCTTGCTCAGTTTTAACTCAAGTTGCTCACGGAAAACCTTTCATGTCCCCTGCACTAACCAGGTGATGAAAATCAGCCGTGTACCTGAGGTCACACAACAGTGAGGATGCACTGTCGACGGCGTCCCTGGTAGGCAGTTTCAACCAAGGCGGGGTGTGAGCAACAGGGTCGGCTGGATATCCTTAAATTGAATTTGTGCTCGTGTTGGACCACTCACTCGGAGAAAACTCATGCTCAATGTTCTGCTAGCATGTCTTTTAAATATGTGTTCTTTGGCACATAATTACCGTCTGTCTTCGGCTAGGCTCCGGTTTAGTGGCCATCTAGCCGCGTGTATGCAATGCATCTTGTGCTCAAGGGTAAAAAAAATAATAAAAGTTGGAGAGGTTCTCAAACCCTGTACCTACCTATTTTAAATATGTGTACTTTATCAACAATATGGTTTGCGAACTGGGCTCCGGTTTAGTGGCCATCCAGTTCGACTTTGTTTCAGTATATATGTCTCCTCAGGGGCATAATCCCGTGTAAAAAAGGTCAAAAAATTAATTTTCCTCAGGTGAACCTTAAATGTGTCGTTTTATCAAATCACATTTGTGTGTGCATTTTCGGTGTTTTGTGCCTTTGCACTAGCATGTGAAATTTTATATCTCAGTTTAAAACTCAACTCAATAAGACCGACTGTAAGTTTAAGCTTATTCCTAGAATTTAAACCCAACGGTATTGCAACACTTGCAGATCGAAGAATTATTTTAGACTCGCCTATAGGAGAAAAATAGCTATACCTTTTAATGAAATTTTGCTAAATTAGGTCTTATAAAATTGATCTTAATGTGAATAAAATACTATCGGTTCATTCAAATGTCTATATCTTTTACTGAAATTTTGTTAATTTATGTCGTATAAAATCCATCTTAATGTGAATAAAATACTATCCATTTGTACTAGCAACTCATGGAGGTGGCAATATTTTAACCTATTCCTAGATAGAAACCCAACGACCTAGTTTTGTTTTGAGATCCGACGGGTTTTAATCGCCAGACCTAGTTTCTTAAGGTTACCCTAGGTGACCCACAAGGAGAATTTATGTCCCTGTGGGCCAGCCCTTGTCCTCGCGTTTTCTTTGTTTCTTTTTGTCTTGACGACACACGAGGGGTATAAAGCCTCGTGTGCGCCGCTAAACAAAAAAAAATTTTGACACACAGGGGGTGCAATGTCCCTGTGTGCCACTGCGTATATTTTAAGATGAGCCCGCAGGGGATTTTATGTCCCTACGAGCCCATTTTTTACTACCCTTATGCTAACTCCAAACATATAAGCTTAAGAACAAATAGATATATTACGCTGCGCTGAAAAACAATATCGGTCTGATTGTTTTGACTTCTAGTTTTGCAGTGTTGTGTGGTTGTACAAGCAGCTGTAATAAAAAACAGATTGGATGGCAAACAAAAACATGCATGCGCAGCGGGTAAATATTATATAATTTCAGCGTATATATTTTATATATAGCACTATACAGTGAAAATGTTTACATGAAAGAAAACATTTTTGTGTATGTATTGACTATACATATATGTGTGTATATGTATGTATGTATGTATGGGTATATGTATATGTATATAGATATATGTACGTGTATGTATTTTATACGTATGCATTGTATATGTATAATGTATATCCTGGCTAGTCCAAACGTCGGAAATTATAGCCGGGGGTCTGAGCCTTGGGGGTCCCGGTTCACCTGCCGGGGGGTGCCAGATTTTGCCGGGGGGCATTTTTGCCGGACTGTGTCGCGTTTAAATGTTTATTTTTCTCAGCAGAGGGCTTTGAGCCGGGGGTACTCGAATGTTTGCCGGGGTGTAGGAGCCGGGGGTACTTTCGTGTTGCCGGGTGCAGCCCCTCACTTTGGACTAGCTAGATATCTGTATATAGCATTTTTATACAAATAATACACCATGTGTGGTTGTATAAATGGGAAATCGTTGCGAATAGAACCGCCGGGAACACGACGGATTTACTTTTGGAAGCTGCCGCTGTAGTGATAGATTTTTTATTTTTATTTCTGAGATAAATAAGGTTAATATCTGTTTTTATTCAGAGCTATGAGGCTCAAATTTAACGTCAACAAAAATTATTTAGGGGTTGTGAGTATTTTTAGGGAACCGAGCAACGACTTCCAGATAGTTCAGTGGTTTGCGTGAACAACTTTCACGGCAAGTCCGCTTGATCACTGGCGCCAGCTTGAGTTTGTCAAACATTGTCAATGCAAAAATTAATTCGGGCATAAATGGGTCAAGTAAAATCGCAGTAATTAGTTCTAATTTGGCCGCTAGTTAAAATGGCATGGTTTTTCGGTTTTAGGGTTCAATATCATGTCTGTGAGACCTAGAATTAATTTGTAAAATATTTGCTATAGCAAGTGACACAAATTATAAGCAACCGTTGAATATCTCGCATGATATTTGCACTCCAAAAATAATTTAAAGACTGGATTTTGATCAAGATTTTCTCTTTAAATTTAATGATAAACTTAGTGTCTACCTAGTTTAGGTTGGTTTGGTAAACGAATTAATATACACAGTATTAGATCTTCCTGTTATGCCACTATTGAAAATTACTATGCAATTATTTTTGTTGTATAATGTTCTTAGTGTGTATTTTGTTTGTGTGTTTTATGTTACACTGATCGTGGAATTCAAATTCATAACAAGCTGTTGTATTGTGTACGAATGATGATTGTCTGTGAATGGCGATTGTGGATTGCGTCGAACGCTCAACTATCTGCAAATGTAATTGTTGGCCAAATATATTACTCTTCCTCCGGTCAGTAGCAAATTGGCCAGTATCTACTTCACATCATATCCCGAAGGAACATTTTGGTATTCACGGTGGTTTGTGCAATTACTGCGTGCGTATATTGTGGCTATGGTATATCTATCCGGAAGTTATAAACTTTTATAAAGAACGATTACCGTGGTTTCGCGCCAGTATGGTGCAGCATGGCGGTGGTGATTAATAGTGCGGTCGTTAATTGGTTTCAACTCGATAGCCTATGGACAATGGTTAAAAAGACTATTTCGTTAAAAGAAGACCCTGACTGATATAAATTATTGCCGTATAATGAATGATTGCTTTGATTGATTTGTTAGTAATTGAATTTTGAGTGAATGGTTGCATTTTATTGATTGTTGTTTGCGATGTGGATAATGGCATATTAACTTTTGAAAAAGGGAAAAAGTTAGGAAAATTTGGGGACAAATTTTAACGCGTAGGAGGGGGTAATGTAACGAGGTATTGTCTTGGGAAACAAATTCCCTCATGTGAACCCGGGGGGACGTATTAGGTCGTAAACCCCAAACACGACGGGCCGACGCTCTTAACTCCATTTCACATGGCCCAATTTCCTTCCCTTATGTATTGTTTGTTTGTTTACCATCTGTGCAATACATTTATTGTGTGTTTACAGTCTACATTGTTGTTATAAAATATTGTATACAAAAGTATATGTATTGTATATGTATATGTTTATTTCTATACGAAGTGTATGTTTGTCACACATAGTTTATGAATTTGTTGTATGTTGGAACGTAGTGTATGTATGCAGTATCATTTGTCGTGTGTTTACATTTCTATGCGCACTTGATGTATCTCGTATTGTGTTGGAACTTTTATACAGGGTCCAGGAGAATTTTGAGACTTAGCTAAGTTTCAGGGAGTTTTATAGGAGAAACGAATTTACAAGAGTTTCATGTGAGCCTAAGGCATAGAATTTAAATATATCGAATTTGAGTGTAAGGGTTGGGTGCCTTAAGCATTAGGCCTACATTAGCGGATATGTGTATGTGTATCTGCTGGATTTTCGACTAAAATCCTAAAATTTGTTTATACGCAGGAATTCGGGTAAAATTTTAAAAACTTATTCTGTAACGATTAAAATTTACTTAGGTTGAATAGGAAATTTTACGGGAGTAGAACCAGAGTAAAACTTGTAAAAGCTTACTATGTAATTTCGATCGCGTAGAGAAATCAATTGCAAGAAAATTGGGAGTGAAACTTATAGCTCGAGTATTTAAGAGGTAGCGCAGTTAGATCAGGGCATCAGTCGGCCTCAGAAGTTGCGCAATCAAGGTGAGTACGGTTCAGCTGTTTATGTGATTAATGTGTGTAGAATTAATAAATTGTGTTAGTGTGTGAAATAAAATATCTGCATTATAAATGCTACACATTAAGACCTTAGGAATAAGCTCATAAAATAAATAGCCCTTGTGTGCTAGCATTGATGTAGTTCGTGTGTAATCTACGGTGGGACTAAACACCCCTAGGACCACGTAGGTTACAGTTTAATTTAAATAAAGAGAAAAATTTTTTCAAAGTGCTGGTTTGTAATAGCTATATATCTTATTTTCTACACAATCTTCAGCACCTGGAAGATTTTTTTTACACGCTGCAAACAAAACAAAAGAAATAGCACATTAATTTAACGTCAAATGATTAATTAAAGAAATAATCAAGAATTTCTTCCACCAAGCTAGCGTGTTCCCAAACTTCTTTCTGGCAAAGATGCTTTATTGCCAGTTTAGCATCGCTCCTCGCCACATGATTGAATAGTTGGCGAAGACGTACTTTGATAAATCGTAGCTGCATAATATCCTTAGTGTTCCCGTAGCCACACACATCCTCTTGTGATTCCCAATATTCATTTTCGACTTTGTGAAATTCAACTTGTGGCACGAATAAATAATTGTCAATATAATCGAAAATGTTGGCGGCTTGTGGTAAACCTACAGTTATATTGTTAATGCGTGATATGTCTTTGAAACATGAATACGTATAGAGTTGGCCGGTGGTGTAAAGGGATGTGACGAATGCCTCATATACGTTGCGTGGTTGATCACGAAGCCAAAGATAAAATCTTGCCTGTCGACTGCCATAGGCGTTACTGCATAGTTTATTCCGTTGATTACGATCCATATATTTATATAAAGTCTGTGTTACTGGTGTTACGTCGAGACCATGATGGTCAATTAATTCATCAATTGCTACTGCGTGATTAGCCATGTAATAATCTAAAAAATAATATAAAAAATATTTTGCTATATAATAACACAAGTGTAAATGTAATAGTATGAATTGCCAACTTGAAATAGCGGCAGATATCGACCACACCTTAACCGCTAGTACCATTGATTGCACAGATTTTTTTCTTTTTATTTTAAATCAAATACACATCATAAAGATACATTAACAAGAAACACACAATCAACTATAAAATTATTGCTGAAGCCTGTCCCTCACTGTCATAATTAGCAATCCTAGTACATTTTCTCCCGGTAACTTTTCTGATTTTTCGTAAATTGGGTCATAAGGCTGCACTCCTGAACCAAGGTAGGTATCATGAGCGGTGGCAAAAGTCAAGTATTTGTTTCCTGTATCCAAAAGCCTTTCCTTAAACCACTTATTTCCAGTGAATTTTGCCAACAGTGCTTCTAACATGATACCATATTGCACTGTTTTCCATTTTTCTTCATCATAGCCTTCAATATTATTCCCCAACAGCTTCGCTTTGGATGGTGACCAACATTGTAGTATACGGTAGTAAGTCGCGTGATCACCAAAGTAATACGCCTTCCTTGCTTGAAAATGTTGTTCCGCACTGTGATACGGTATACCTTTCGATTTAAATTTGCCAACACTAAAATTCGATAATGCTGACCATCCGCTAAAAATAAATATAGTTCCTTTCCATCGGTGGTTGTAACATAGCGTTCGTGTTCCATCGGTAGGAACAAACCACTACCATTCTCATTTTGGATTCCGTGTTGAGCCATTACGTCTTGATAGTGCGCTCGATGGAACACCGGCCCTTTTAATAACTGCTGCAAATCGTGTAGCGTCGGGTGGTCGTTGTACTTTGATGAAGGGCGCTGTAGTGAAGTAGCGAACGAGGTCGATGAAATGTGAACCAATATGCCCGTCGTCGTATACCACACGCTCCTGCTGATTGAGTCGAATGTGATCTTCCAAATAATGCGCAATCAATTTGGCTTTATTTCGTAGCTGCCGCGGTAAAACGTCCACAATATCTTGCAATTTAGTACTACTATTTAATACTTCCCTGTTAACAATATTCACTGGATTAGTGATGGTGGGACGTTCGGGAGTACTTGCCTTAAGTTTATTAAACAAACTTTCTTCAAAATAGTGCGTACTTCTTAGGTTCATTCATTTTTAAATATCCTTCGAAGTGTGGGTTTTACTATCTTTATAATGTTGGGAACAATAGTGACAACAAATCTTTTTAAAATAATTCTCTTCTGCAATAAACTAACTTTCTTTGAAGCTAAGGCGATAATTACCCTTATTACTTTTAACCCAACCAATTTGTTCTGAATTCAACTTTATGTTCCCGTTTTCGATATTTTTACAAATCTCTGATATTGCTCGAATTAGTGACGGTGAAGCATTGGCTAAAATACTGCGTGTATATTGAGTTGATGCGGTTTCTAAAAATCGAAAAGTATCTATGTTGTCCTTAATATCTTGACTCATAGCTACAAAATATACAACTTTATATCAGTATATACTATAAAAACAAATTATATATAAACGTAGGTTTGCTCATACGGTAATGTCCCCTCTGCTAATGTAAACTCGGGTGGTGTGTTAGGTTTAAGATTAATCATAAGGTACCCATATTGTCTTTTTAATGCTTTCCTGTATGCTCCGGGTAGATAGTTTTTCTTGCCCGGAAACATCCTGCTCCCTAGCGATGCTATCATAGCTTGGTCTTCCTATTCTCGAAGAGGAAATAATAGTCTGTATTACGTCTAATGCATGGGCCAACATTTGGACAAAAGTATAAATTCTGTACTACGAATATCACTGAAATTAGGCGATGTCTCATCCTGGTGAAAAGCTTTATAAGTCTCTTGTCCCCAATGAGGTTTTCCATAAAATCGTCTAAAATAATGAGGGTCTGAACTGGTGGGTGTGACTCATGGAATATAAAGTCTGGGAAATGTGGAACCAACGTTAGTCCATCTATATCTAACGAAAGTAGCTGTGTTTCTGGCATACCATAACAATAAAATACACGTTCAAAAGGTAATGTATGCATGTCTTTATAGTGTTTCAATAACTGTCTTATAAAATAACTTTTTCCTGACTGTGTTGATCCCGATATTATAGCGTTATACGGTGGTGATAGTAATATTGGGGTGTCATTACTCACTCCAACTGAACTCTCCATGCTCCTTAACTGTAAGCAAACTCTCGTTCTCCGATAGCACAAGCAACATAATAGGCTCTGTTAATGGTTTCCTATAGCTTAACTCGATATCTACGTTACCAAATTCCGGCATTGAAACATAACCACAATTGGCCGTACCGTCTCTAGTCAACGTTATGGGAATCATAAAATATCCGTAACCGTACTGGAAGTTGTCAAAGCCTGATTCAAGGTTAACGAAATCAGTTCCTTTGAAAAAATTTTGATACATTCTAATATTTTCATTATCCCTATTGAACGTTACGGGTACATTATAGGGGTATGATTTCTTGTTTACGAAAACTTGCAATGACTGTAGGTGCAAATCTAGAAAATTGAACGGGTTTTTGTCAATTTGTCCATTATATGCCGCTGCACTGACTTGAAACAAAGTTATTTTTCTTGGAACTCTGCCGTTACTTATGAACGACCATGAAACATTTATAACGCCCACACCAAGTGACTTAGTTGTGATGGAGTGACGCACTACCGGGTACTTAAATCCTGATGTGCCTAGTATTCTTTGATGCTTCACTAAGCTTTGAGGTGTTAGTGTTACGTAGGGTGTATATAATTTGGCTTGTTTTATTTTGATAGTACACTTAGCCTCGGGTTTCGCTATTACACTAAATGTAGGTTTTGTCCGATAAAATATTATATTCATAGATACATTACCAGGGATAAACCTACCTGTATTAAGGAAATCTGTGAAAACGCGACCATAAACCTGCCCGCTGCTGCCTCGTAAGTTTAATTTCCTTTGGTTGATAGCCAAATTGCTTTCTAGGCTATCGAAGGCAAACGCTTCATCGGGTTCGTATATGCATGGTCGTAGCAAATTTTTTCTTACTGTTTCGGGAAAATATAGGTGGAAAAGTGTATACATAATATATGGGAAGTTTGACTGTTCTAGTGATATTGTTTTTCCCGCATTTTTTAGCTCCACATTCTCAGATAGTGTGTATACGAATAAATTTCCAAGTCCTGAAGCGTCATCCGTAATACCCCGTTTCTGTTTAGGTGCTTTCTTCTTAGGTGCTGCTGGTGCGGGAGGTGGTGCCGTTTCTAAGTCTAAAACATCTACTTCTAAGTATAACATTATCGAGTCAACGTCCATATAGTCTGAAGTTCCACCAAATCTAAATTCTAAAGGTGTTAAGTGATCTTCTGAGGGTAGGCCTGTAAAACCAGCACTTGCAACCATTTGTACACTTTCAATTTCATCCTGTACTGGGGGTAATGTTGTTAACTCTAAACCTGATACACTACATTTTGGGTGAGGCGAAAAATTTGAAGCAATAATTCTTAGTGCTTGCGAGAATGTTTACGCTTGGCTAAGTTTTTACGCTTCTTAGAACGTTTACTTATTTTCTTCTTCCGCCTTTTAATGGTTTTCCTGGGTTTTCTAAGGAGTTTGCTTATTTTTAGTGGCACTGGGCCACGGGAACTTCCCGCAATAAGTCTAACTAGTGCTGGGTCCACAGCGGTACATGTAGCTGGTGCTGGACCTTTCCTCTTTTTAATGATTTTTTATATGTAAAACTATATGAAAGTCATCATCGCTACGCATGGGTGTCTTGGTTACTAGAGAAACATTTATCTTTTTAAGCGAACGTACGACTATCTTCCTATAAGTAGGAGCCAAGTTAGTTTTACAATTTACGCATAAAACAACACCCAGCGTATCATTGAAATGACTGGGTTCAATGAAATCTGCAACAACATATTGAACTTGTGTTGGAAGGGTATGCTGAACCACCGCACATTGTGCGTTACTAGTGTTTATAGGACTAGGAAGATTGCATGAGAGCTTATTTGGGTTGTCAAATACTAAGTAAACGCTTTCACCCATAGTGTGTTATAAGTTCACAAATTGTAAGTAATATTTTTCTATTGACGATGCCTTTTTAATACCTGTGACAATCATTTTACCAGTGTGATGTATAAGCGCGGTAGCATCCTTCAATTTTAATAGAAGCCGTGGCATCATGTCGTGAGGATCAAAGGTTGCCTTATATCCCTCCTGTTGTAAATGTGCACACAATTTATGTAAATTATACTTCTTATCTGTATTGATGGAAACAACATAATTTCTCACGGAATATTTATATTCTTCACCTATGGTCTCTTTTAGACTATTCGCTATGATTCTAATTTTCCCAAAATCTGTAACCCCAACTATTGCGAATTTCCCTGATGCAAAAATGAGGCAGCATCCATACCCAGGTTTCCAAATCAATCCACTGAACTTACAAGGGTTATATGTTGCGGGCGGCTCTAACTGCTATCCCAATGTGTTCAAATTTAGTTCTTTATTAAAACTACCACAAACTGTAATGTTAACAACCGACCACTCCATACTGAGGCAACTGTAAGAATGATAACATTTAGGTGAGCGCTTTTATATCTTTACCGCTAACCCACGATGATTCGCTCTCTGGGTACCCTCTCCATTTAACTAAGTAAACCACACCTCCTGTTTTTGCTTTACGTCTTTTTAAAATGGTTTCAATTTCATAAATTTCATCATGCCTAGTAATTTTCTGCATCTCCTGTTCATAAAATATACCTAGTATTGGTTCACCAACGATAGATTTGATGCGATAGGTTGGCGGCGAGGACTGTATTTGTTGAGAAATTAGGAACTCCTCCTCGGTCCAATTAGGATAAAATGATTTTGCGAATGGGAATTTGCGCTTCAATAGCTTAACCCTGTCTGTAACACTGAATTTATATTTTATAGGATGTTTAGTGAACGTTCTTGGATATAATTTTTTCCGTACGGCTTCCTCATTTCCTCTAGTTACGTCCACTGGCCTAAATCAGGTAGTAGGCACAATCCTCCTATTGAGGGAGTCTATAATTTTATCTAGCACATCAATATAGCGCCAAGTGTTTTGTTTTCGAAGGTAGATATAAATTTTTCGTTTGATATTAAGTATTTTTCTCTCGGCAAATACGGTTTTTGATTCGTCGTTCGTTATATAAATCAAATTAATGCCGCTATCTTTAAACAGTTTGGTAAAGCTCGAACTGTAGTGCTCCTTAGCTCTATCGACGATATAATTTCTGGGTTTCTCCGGTAATAATGAATCTATTACCGGTGCTGTAGCTCCTGCCAATGTTTCGCCACTTTTATTCTTAAGCGGTATCCCCCAACAAAATTTTGAAAAGCAATTTATTATAACTAAAATATACTTGTATCCACTATTATATTTTGCGAGTGCCTGCATATCGGCTAAATCTGACTGAAATATATCATAAAGATCTGATACTATATATCTTACTCGCTTGAAATTTTTCTTGGTACGTTTTCTTGCTAATGTATACGCTTGCTCCCCGCTTAAAAATTCCCTTATCGTACGCGTAGAAACATTTATGTTAGCATTTATCGCTGCTTTATATAGACTTTCTACTGACCCCAATCCAAGCGGGTTACCAGGGTCAAAATATAGCTCACGAAGTTTTCTGTCCATTATGCTACTTCTTTACGCTAGTGTATTTCTTTTTAAAGGGTGCACATATCTCTAACTTCAAATGAATTCAAGGTTATGTTTTTGTCGTGAAGGGTTTCAAGTGCGTACTCATCAAATTTGTTATGCCTGCTGCAAGCCTCATACCGCGCTCTCCTTAATACCTTAGGGTTAATATTATACTTGACCCTATCTTTGTATATCCAAATGTGAGATGAACATAGTGTAAATTTAGTCGATTCAAGTCCAAAGTAATATTGTTGACAAAACATCTCATCCACCGCTTTTGGGCTTAAAATGTCTACCGTTTTGGAACCTAGACCGATAAGTACTCCAGTGACCGCTAAACTTATTATTAGCGATAGTATAGCCACTGAATTTGTCAATTTGGCGTCCATACTCACGTAGCATTGAGAAGTTATAGTTTTGAACAAATTACGGGAAGTCTTTTTAATAATATATCTCACCATTATTCTTGCTTCTTACTGTAACGCCCGTTTCTGTGCATTGATAAAATTAATGTTGAGGAGCATCTCGTCTTCAACGGCGTCACCCACAATCGGTTCAGGCTTAGTTTTTTCCTCCGCGAAGCAGTATGTGTAATATATGTCGAGATCGCAAATAGTCTGTTGTCTATATTTTACCAACGCTGCCGTCGAAATACTTGATAAAAACAAATTTATCGGGTGGTTGTTGGACGGTGCCGTCGTAATTAAAGTAAGTTTGATATTTTAAATGTTTGAGTACACCTTGCCCGAATCCGAAGGTAGATTTGCCATCACCATTGAATTGATTGAAATGTGATAAATTGATATGTGTATAGTCAATTTGTGGAAGCATGTAACGAAAACTAACTGTAGTAAAATTAGAATTAATTAAATTTTAGCTAATACGGAAACGCGGCGATTGTCTTGTGCCAGCTCGATATATAAACAATCTTTAATCGAGTGGACAGCTTATTCGTCGCCGATACCCGTTCGACAAAGCAGCCGAAATTCTTAATCAAAGCAAATTTATCTTCCGATTGCTGATATTTCTCATCATAATTTCGGTAGGTATCATATATTAATTCCGTCAACTTAACGCTATTGACCACAAAGTGCGACTTCAAGTGTAAATCACTAGAAAAATGAATGCCCCTAATATGACGAAAATCAATACGGGGTAGCTCAATCAATTTCCATGGGTTCTTCGTCTCTAATGATTGCTTTGACTGAAGCACACTGCTGGTCGGACACCGGTACTGCTCCGAGGTATTGGGTACTGAACTGTTTAATCTTTTCATGGAGTTTTTCCCACTGCGCTTTGTCGAACTCAATTTCAACAACTCTGATTTCTCCCATTCGTGGTGCATAAATAACAAAGTGTGCTACGCTAAGACCGGTTATTGCAAGTTCACCTAATACCTGGTACTAATATTTGTGGTTTCGCTTTAAATCAAACTCGCCTGATAGGGGTGAATTGTACAATAAAAACGAGATCTCTATCTTTTGCTATTTCTAAAATTGACCTTGGTGTTGGAGCAATATCGTGCAAACACTTAATTTCTAAGACTTTTGGTTCACTGAAATCTGCTGCAGTAACAAATCCGTCCGGGGTCGTCCCCAGATACGGTGCATCTGCAGGAACACACAAACCGGCCTTATGAACATGTACTGACCTGTTAAAGGTAGCCTGCTGGTATTTAATATATGCTAATTTGGCGTTTTTCTCCTCTGTAATACCTATTAAACACGGTGTTGGTAGGAATGAAACGGGTTGTTTTTTAATATCTATAGGCAGCCACCTCAACGTAATAGCCGATCGAGCACTTGCTAAGCGCCCAAAGTTCGAAGAGGTTATCCTGCTTTGGCGGGCCTGCCACCAAGCATCAGCTTGATCACACGCAGATTTAAAAAGTGGAACAACAATATTACCAAACATATCGTATATAATAATAATATATAAAACCGTTAGCTATTTAAAAGAAACTCACAAACTTCAATATACAACTGAGCAAATTTAAAACCACTAAGATAAAATTTCCCGCCAAAATGCTTAGTCATTAATCATTTTTCTTCTGGGCGGCAAGGTCAAAGGAATTTTGACAATGATTAATTACTTTTTGAGATTGGTGGAATAGATTTTCTACATTACATACAATTATATTATTAAAAGAATCCAATTTTACTTTCAAAAGCGATTTTATATGTAAGCAGCAACACACGTGATTTATATTACACACTTCAGGCTGCTATGGCACAATACACATGCAATTAATGTGGCGTAAAGTTTTCAACAACATCAAACTTGCTGCGCCATCAACGTTCAGCTCATCGCTACCATGATCCAACAATGACACATGAATGTCCGGTATGTGATGCTAAGTTCATGCGTGCAGACAATCTTCATCGCCATATTGCCAACGCTCACGAGGCTCAACCGACGCAACAGTCTCCACCATCGACCGTATGTCCCGTGTGCGACAAAATTTTTCTATGAACTTCAATTTGGACCGGCACATCGCCACAGTGCATGGTTCACAATGGGTCATATGTCCAGTGTGCGATAAAAGTTTCGACAAACACTACAACTTGGATCGACATATTGGGGCAATTCATCAGGCGCCACCAACGCCAGCTCGATCGACCGTATGTCCATGTGCGACAAACAGTTCACAACGCCATCGAACCTGAATCGCCATATGGACACTGTTCATCAAAAGCCGCCACGTCAACAACAACCATCGAAACGGGCAGCAACCGACATTACTTCTCAGCAAAACCCACCGGCAAAGCGTGCGCGTGTTCAAAAACGGAGCATCGACAAATTACCCGACGAGGACCCGGTGGAATACGATGGCAACGATGAACATTACAGCCGACATTGGCAAAATATACGCACCCATTACCATATGGGCGGCAACGTGCAGGATCGGTTCAACTTTAGGTTGGATCCCTGCTCGGAGCAAGTGGTGGAACAGTTGTTAATCGGTGTGTATGAGGCCCAGCGCTGGAAAGGCAAGTGGAACCTTTCATTCGGCTTCATACTTCACAACCCCACCACCAACGAGGAACGCTACTATTACAGCAGCCGCAATACCAGATTCCTTGACAACCCCGTATTGGTGCCAAATCGTCAGGATTTCGGTCGGCTTCTTCGAAAAATAGACGGTAAGGACTTATTAGATTGGGCACAACAACAGCGGCCCAGTACTAAATATAAAGTACTTAAAATAACTAATATGACCGTTTACATTAATAAAATAATACCGCATGCCCTAATTGGATGCCCGGTAATATTGCCACAATATATTAAAAACAATAGAAGTACAATAGCTTGGATAACGATAGATACAGGCGGCAATATAATGATAATAAATGCTTTTTTCGTTGCTTAGCCCTAAAGAATGGTATGAATCATGAACAATATCAACCATTCGAACAATATGTTAACAACCAATGCAATAGTTGGTGCCGGGCAATGGGCATAAATAATATTGAAGGAGTCGACACGGAAGACCTCCACAGCATCGAAGATCATTTCAACATCAACATTGCCGTGTACGAATTGGAACCCCGTGAGTCCGAGCGAACAATAACAATCGTGGAACGGGCTACGATGGAAGTTGACCAGGGTATGCCGAAAATACAACCAATTCACGACGAAATTGATGATGAACAGGAAATATTCGACCCAGAGGATGATGGCGAAGAAGAAATAATGCAGCGTCGTGGAGGTGGTCGAGTATTTTTAGACGATGAGGCGGAGGATGATACGGATGATGGCGGCAACAATTTTAATAACAATAACGATGGTGAGAATACTACTAACAATGACAATGCTGGAAGTAGAAACAACGATAATTGCGGCGGTAATATGAACAATACCAGTGGCGCCAATCATACAACAGGAATCCTCATTCACAAGTCACGCGGCAAATATAGCGAAACAATCAACATCAATTTATTTGACAATCATTTTTCGTATATAACTGACATTGAACAATATTGTAAATCATGGCGTTGTAATGAACGTGATCGTCTATTTAATCGCAATGATAATTACAACCGTCATATTCCATATTGCAGTGGCAAAGAAACGAAAATGATTTATAAGGGTGGTGGTTATGGTCTCCCGAAATTCATCCACACGGAACTTCGGGAGGAGGGGTATGATATTCCTGTCGAAAACAATTTCTACCCATACCGTGCAACCTTTGATTTCGAAGCTCGTTTCCACAGTAATGAGCAGGCCGAGGAACGAAAATTGATATACTCAAAAACACTTATTCCAGCTAGTGTTTCAATCGCGAGTAATGTCCCTGGTTTTGAAGATCCTGTATGTTACATTGGCGAGCCGGACGATATTATCCATCAAATGATATCCCGTCTTTGTGATATTAGCGATATGGCGTATGCAATAATGAAAGAGCGCTTTCAGCCGGTAATGACGGATTTGGAAGAACGCCACAAACAATGCCAACAACTGCATAAACAATATAAACAACTGTTAAAACAACAGGGGGATAACACCGCAGAAACCAATGCCGCCCGAAACCGCTACTATGAAAATAGAAAGTGGTCTACATACTATTATAAACTTAATAATTGGTTGCGGCAACTCGTTGTTATTGGATTCAACAGCGCCAAATTTGACATTAACCTAATTAAAAAACACTCCATACCCCTCCTGGTTCGTTCAAATGCCAAAATTCATCACGCCATAACGAAAAACAACGGGTTTATAAGCTTGGCAACCGACAAACTATTATTTTTGGATATTGCCAACTGCTTAAGCCCGGGAACGAGCTATGCCAAATACCTTAGCGCATTCCAGGTGGGTCAGCAGAAATGATATTGGCCGTACGAATGGTTTGAACGACTAGAGCAGCTAGATGACACCGATCTCCCTTCCCGTAATGGTTTTGACAGTACCCTGCGTCAGTCGGATATTAGCAATGACGATTACGAACATCTCTAGTCAATATGGACCGAGCAGGGATTTCGAACAATGCGGGATCTTCTCGTGTGGTACAACAACCTAGATGTCGTTCCCTTCCTCGAAGCCGTGCAGAAGATGTACGACCAATTAAAAGAATGGGGAATCGATATGTTCAAACACGCGATAAGTCTCCCCGGGTTGCACTTCAAAGGATGATGCAGAACCTTCCAGAGGGTGCAATGTTCACTCTCTTTAACGAAAAATGGAAGGATATTTATGATACAATTAAAGATAACATTGTTGGCAGGCCGTCAATAGTGTTCCATAGGTATCATTAAGTTTGTATAACTAACATTCGTGGTGGAAAGTTCGTTACAAAAATTTTGTGGTTTTGATGCCAATTCACTGTTCCTGTGGGCACTATGTGAGATGATGCCAACAAGAATATTCAATGTGTGGACCCCGGAGAGTGAGGGAGTTGAAGTGCCTACAGTGCTGAACAGCAATATGGATGCGATACAAAATAAAAACAATTTTAATGATAGAGTGCGTCAAAACTACAACATCAAAATGCGTGCGAACGCTGGTTACACCCATTGCTTTATGGAGCTGGCTTTCCTCGAAAAGGTTGTCCGTATACTTAGACGCCGCTACCACAACCCCAATGTACAATTTCAACATCGATTCAATGGCGGCCAAAAGAAATTCTACCATGGTTCGATCATATACCCGGTGGATGGCTATATTCCAGCCGGGAGGTATGGTAATACCAGGGTCATCATTGTGGAATTTGACGGTTGTTATTGGCATTGTGGCTATGAATGCGAAATAACTCAACATATTGCACCCGAACTATTCAACGAGAGGCAGGTGAAAACCCAGAATAAACATAACTTTCTACGATCATTAGATTGTGATGTATATTTTGGGAAAGAGTTTACCTTCTTAACGGAACTTATTGATAAATCGAATGGTGAATGATCAGATTGGTGCTATCTCTATACAGCAAATGGCTTCGGAAGCGCAACCCGTCCTAAGATCAGCGAATTCGTCGATAAACTGATGACGGATGAGGTATTCGGAATTGTCCTGGTGGATATTCAAGTGCCGTTTTGGGATGAGGAAAAACGAGAACGGAAGAAATGCCCACAATTTTTAAAAAACATCAAGATTACTTTAGATGATATTGGGGACGAAATGAGGGCCTACGCTGAGGTAAATGGTATCATGAAGGCCCCTCGACACAGTCTCATTGGATCCTATTTCGGCAACAAAATTCTCCTGCCAACACCCCTACTACGTTTCTACATCAACGAAGCCGGCCTCATAATAACGCGGGTGCACAAGTATATAGAGTTTTCACGTATGGCGGCATTTTAACATCTTGGCGTGGGGGTGGCGGACCAAAGGCGACGGGCGGATAGAGACCCAACGAAAAAGTCAAGGGGGAGATGTATAAACTAATAGGCAACAATTACTATGGCAGGCTCCTCGTTGATAAACTCAAACACGAGGACATTCTTTTCAAAACAGGGAATGACACTCGTAGCACCCTTATAGGCCCTTTCTTTAGCAAAGCAGATGAACTAGCCAAAGACATTTATGAACTTCATATGGCTAAGAAGAAAGTGGTTTTGGATTTGCCTAATATTATTCCATTCTTTGCGTACCAGTATATGTAATAACCGGTGACGCAGCTGCATGGCGCAACTTCCTAACACCATGCCCATACGACCCCGGCTATCGTAACCTCAAGGGTGGACCGTGATTACTAAATTTTGAACCTATTCTTGGTCAGACCCAAGAAGTTACGCAGCTTAGCAGGCCGCAGGCGCGCTTCACGGGGTGTGTTCGGACCCCGCCCGAAGGGTTGCGCACGTGTCTAGTATCGGGTATGATTTCTGAGGTCCCCCAGGGAGGCTAGCACCGACACCTGCTCGCAGGTCATGGAGCTTAGCCGCTATTCCCTATCTTAGACTCATCGGAAGTTGTTAAATTCTATTTTAGCGTAGTGAGTTTGAGATAGAACGTGAAAAAGTCCCTAGAAATTTGAAGCTCAAGACGATTTGCCTAGTTAAAATCACGGTATGCTCCGTGTTAGAGCATTGACCTATGTGGCCCCCACAGGGTTCCGACGAGCCCTGAGTGTTTAATGTCGGACTATCAATGGCGTGGCCTGCGCTCATCAGTAAATTCTAAGCAAGCGTACTGGTCCTTTGACCCGTGAAAGTTTTAACTCATTTAAATCGAATGTGTTCCTAACAAGTTTTGAGTATTGGTCATACATTAATAAAATTTTGCTCGTGTTATCCGGTTGTCTCCACGGAGCGTAAACAACGGTGACAGAAGGCTCTGCTCGCCAGTGCTTGTGACATTCTCGCCCACAAGCCATGACGGACAGCGCCTGCTCGTCCGAGCGGACAAACCAAACAAGAAAGCTTCCTATCGTCTCGGTATTGAATAAAACTGGACTCGGAGTTTCAAAAGGTAACGTTTATTTACAAGATTAATGTTTAGCGTTGGGACGAGTGTTTCCGTAAGTCTGCCGAAACGGCCGAAGTAAATCGCCTTAGGGGAGTTTAGCAGGAGCTCGCAGAGGTCACGTCGATTTAGTCAATCACGGGCAATGAGCGATGAGAAAACAAATCAAGGTTGGAGCGTACAGACATTCGCCACGTTGCGAACTAGGGTCGGTTATCCCTGCTTCGACTCAATGTTAGCGAGCTAATCAGCTATGCAGTGCACTAAGCAGGGGCCCTAGAGTGCTTCAGAAAACGCTCCTAAATGCAGATCGCTCTGGGCAACGAATACTCAAGCAGGCGGGGGGGGAGGAGAAATGGTGCTCAGAACTGACTACGCAAGCTCGACAGCCTGGTTGGAGAGTTACATAAGGTGACACCGACTCCGAGAATTTATCCTTCAGACAGGTTCACATTTGTGCCTAAGTATAAATTCGCTCTATAGCGTTTGGCGTCCCTACCTACCTAATAGGACGACTGACTGACCGAGTGGGGGGGCGAATTGATCTGGTTTTCAGAGCGGTAGGGGCCGGCCGTAATGCGAAACGGCTCTGGACAATTCCCTAATCGATCTCGGGGCCGTTTTCTTGTTAGCTGAGACCGGGGCGATCGGCCCCGGACGCCTCTGCGTCTTTCGGTTTCTTTTTTGGTTGTCGATCTTCTGCCTCTCTCTAACGGTGCTCTTTTCATTTCACTGCGTTATTGCAGTGTCTCAACTGCAGTGTACTGCAGTTGAGTTATTATCGACTCAATAATAAAAGTCGATGTGTTCTTGTGGCTGAATGGTTAAGACATGGAAAGACTGCAGCGGACTTAAATTCTCCGTGCAGGTTCAACTCACTAACTGGGAAAACAGCACTGGCTGATACTGAAACTACAGAAAAAGTGAAACTGGGCATACATAGTACATAGCCTAACGGGCACTCGTGATAAATAGTGAAACCTGGTTAAACTCAGCGATCAACTCGCTCCAAACGAAAAAAGGGGTTTTGCACTCGCCCGGTTTGGGGCCGAAACGGCCCGGGCGAGGAGATAAGTTTTCTTTAAATTTTTTGAAAGTCCTAAAATTTTGTTTGAAGGCGGGGACACAATGTGTTTCTCCCGCAACGGCTGTTTCTAGCGATGGTGCAGGGGCAAGCCTAAATTCTATTTCATTTGAGCAATGGTCTCCAGAGAAGACCATTGTGTATTGCGATGGCGAACGTTAGTAAATTTAGTCGTTTTGATCACGTTCTTATTTGAGTCCAAAACTGGCGCACTACTACTAAACGATGCACCATCGTCACCGGTCGATGTCGGCTAAATTTTGTTCGGCTGGGGGTTGGCTCCTCCAGCTCATTTTGATTATACTAGGGCAAGCGGACACCTGAAAGTACTCCGGTCAGTCGTCCTAATGATGCTGTCATATAAATGAGACGCCTACAAATACTCGCTTTAGAATCAGATTTAAACAACTATGCCGAGACGATTCCTAGAAAACGTTCCGTGAAAACAGCAAACACCTTAAGCTCAAGTTAGTGTGCCTAGAATTTGATCTGTCTTTTGTATTCCCAAATTTTCTTAACTCAAAAACAGAAGGAAATTTTGAGGGTTTCCTAAAACCCGACGGAGGCTAGTCCTCCGTCCCTAATCTGCGATTCTGTCCAAGCTCAAACACGGCATGAGCACTGGACGTTCAACTAAGCTGTAAATTTGGAAAACCGTCAAAGCAAACCATTGAACAAGACCTTACTTTGTGTTATGCGCGTTCAAGAAATTTTACCGTGGCCAGCTCAGGAAAATTCGTTGACCCTAACTCAAGAGTAACAAATCATGTAAAATTTGGACGAGAGGCGTCCAATTTATTGTACCTTACCTAAGACCACGGGGAATCAGAAAGACTTCGAATAGGTTTGATCAGTTCTCACTGCACTCTGTACCACCGCCTAACGTCCTCTACGTCGGTACTCGATGTTGATGATTAATTCCAGAACGGGAAAAGGTGTAGCATTCCGGTGGGAACAGGGAGTTAGAACCCGAACGAGAATGTTTCTACCTAAGTACGAGGGGTGCGCTACGTTCCGGGGAAACTAAGCGAACAGTCTGTTACTCTTCAATTAACAGGGAAAGTAAACCCCTGTTGTCACTAAGCCTTCCTCATACTTACGACTGTCGATCCTCGGGGCAGCACCAGCTGAACCCCCTTCGCGAGGTATGTACCTGCGCGGAAATCCTCCGTCCATCGAGTAAATCCGAAGCGAAAACGAAAAGCGAGAGAAAACCTGAGTCAAATGAAAACCATGAACAATGAAAGAGTGCGTCGGAGCCGGTCAGTAAAGTCGACCGAACTCCGCGCTGTCGAAGTCGAACTGATTCCACGAGTCGACGCGTTGGTCGTCGCCTCGAATTTTTCGCCCATAGTTAAAGATAGCGATTTTGTCGCTATCCAATCATTGGCGACTTCTTGACGCCCACTCTTTTGGGTCTTCTGTCCAGTGTCCAATTGGGGACACTTCCGGAAAGTCGAATCTTGACGGCTACCGTAAACCGTCGATGTCCTTAAAGAGAGTCGGCTTCAATTAAATTTGCCGACTTAAAGTTTTAATCTTCCGAGTACTCGGAAGTTGACCATCTGTGATTTTTGTCCAAATTCTCCCAAGAAAAGTAGATTCTAAAGTCCTTACTTCCCGTCCTCATCGCCGGATGTCCAGCGCAATGAGATTCTCTACTCACAATGTTCGAACAATTTCCGGTCCCAACTTAACTTAAACTATTACAACTACTTTCGGGACACGCAACTTCCTACTTCAGCCCAATTAGCGTGCCGATCTGTTTGAATTTGGATTGTTCAACCCTCCCAACTCGTCCTAACTCGGCGGCGATTGACTTAGTCTTTGTTGTCCTCGACTTGCCGCCATCCTAATTAAGCTAAATTGAATTTAGCAGATGACCCTAGTACACGAGGACATCCAAAAAGTGGTGATATTTTAGTTTATCGGGATTTATTGTGTCCTTATATATCTGGTGAGAGTGAGAATGAGTGGAGAGTGGGGGGTATACATATGTTTTACTTATTTATATTCCACATTTTGATTTTTTTTTTTTTTTTTCACACACCACCCCCTGAAAGGTTCAAACATGTCGTGCCGTGCACGAGCATTCCTAGCTGGTGGATTCATGGGCATGACAGGGTCACGATGTCGAGTCGGAGGGGCAAAAGGCACGGTTTGTCTAGCTGGGGCAGGGGGTCGGGGAGCAGGTTCTCGGGGAATCATACGCGGTATTACCACTCGGGCTTCCGGTCCGTGTGGTATATAGTCCGTGTACACTCGGCGGCGGTCCCTAGCCTGACGGTGTGGTTGGCGCCGAGTGGGTTCGGGAGGTTCTGTCCGGTCCTCGGTCTTCTCCTCGGAAGGTCCTAACTCAGGAGATCCCTCGCTCTCCTCAGTAGAGGGGTCGAGTTCGAAACGGGGTCTTCGACTAGGTCCCGGTAAAAGTTGACTCAGGGGTATCTCATCGTCCCAGTCTTCCCAAGTAACGTGCGGTTGAGCTTTGGCGCGTGCGGGTCGAGCTAGAGTCCCTTTTATGGCGGAGGATGCGCTGCGCGGCGGCGCCTTCTTCCTCCCCCGAATAGAAGAACCCTTGGTTGACTCGCCGATGGTTGAAGTCGCTTCACTAGCCGTGGGGACGGCTCGTCGTCGAGATCGTTTAGCTTCGCCGCCCTCCGAAGATTCGGTGGGTCGACGTGACTCTTTGATATCTCTTTCCTTTTCCTTACGTCTCCTAGCCAAACTCTCAACAAATTCTGCCACAATGTCGTCGGCGGCCGTTTGGTCTTCCGACGGCGGGTGCTGTATGATAGGTCCTGCTAAATATTCTACCAAATCGGTGGCATCCTGAAGTTCTCCTCGAGCACGGGCCTCTTCATCTCTGATTCTCTTCCTCTCTTCCAATGCCCATTCCCATTCTGCTTGTTGGTTTTGTCTCCTAGTGGTCCAGCGACCAAAGGAAGAAACCTGAGGGGTACCAGTCTCCTGTTCTGGTAGGGATGATAGCGCAACCGGGGTTGTCCCGTGTTGAGGTGGGGTTCTAGTTTTACGTTCCGCGAGAGGTGAGAGTAAGGGAGGTATTATCCATCGATGTGGCGGTGTTGGAGGTTCCATCGATTCGGGTGAAGTATCCTCAGAGTCTACAGGATACACTGGTTCGCTAGCCGGTGTGGGGGTTTTAGCTGGTTTCTGTCGAGGTTTAGGTACGGGTTTTCGAGTTGGAGCTGGTTCTACGGGAGGTTGGCTATAAACTGGGGCGGATTGTGTAGGTAGTGGTCTCGGAGGTGTCGAGTACGGCGTGATCCATTCGTCTGGGGTGTGCTCCTCTAACGTAGCTTCGAAACCTAAAGGCATCAGTGGCGTGTGTGGGAGCGGCGGAGGTGGGGCGGAATAAGCGGGGCGGGGCGGGGGGAATGGGGGCCCGGGGGGCCCGGGGGGGCCGGGGGGGGGGGGGGGGGGGGGGGGGGGGCCCCCGAAAAAGGGGGGGGGGGGGGGGGGGGGGGGGGGTTTGGGTGGCGGCTGCAGCGCGTCTTTGGGCAGGCGTAAGCGGCGAGGTCTGGACTGCGTGTTCTACGGCTGAAGTTGGAGATGTAGCAGGTTCGGGTGTATGGGGCGAGGATTCATCCGGGTCTTGTGAGGCGAGTAGTTCTACGAGGCCTAAGTCATTGACGTTAAATGGGCGCAGTGATCGACCATTGCCTGAGCGTGGCAGAGCTAAGGGTCTAGTTGGTTCCTCCGTTCTGATGGATCGCTCTCGTTCCCTTATAGTAACTGGGGCAGTGTGTTGTCCGTATTCTGGAGAGAATGAGCCTGGGGGTTTATCAAGCGCGTATGGCAACTTAGCAGGGTCTTGCGTAGCGAGCTCCTGTGAAATAGCGGGCCATTCGGTATCGGGAGTTCTATCGGGGTCACAAATAGGTAGTCTATTTTGTTGCGGGGCTCCGGCTGAACCTTGGGTTGGGGCCTGAATGGCTAATCGTTCCACTACGGCACGGTGTATGTCAGCTTGGGCTTGCGTGTACACTAGATTAGGATCACCGATCTCTACGCTAGTAGTGTCGGATGCACCGTCGATGTCTTGGCGCAACCGGTCGACAGCCTCTGGATCGGCAGCCTGTAGTTCCCTAGCAAAATATTTATCGGCAAGGATAGTTTCTCCTGGTTCTTGTAGCGCAGCCTCAATGTAAGCGGGAGGCACAGCCTTCAATAGATCGGCCATGTCCGGAAAACTGCTAAGTGGGCGGTAGCATGGTTTGGTGCGGTTAACATGAACTACATGGTCGGAGGCATTGGGCTGTCCGGGGAGTTTGACACAGATGCAGGGTAGCATGATCTTAGTGATCTGATACGGTCCACACCATCGGCGTTCCAGCTTACGTGATAGGCCAGGTGTTGTGTAATATCGGTAGACCCAAACATGATCGTTAACTCGGTAGTCGGGGACCTTAATTTTACGATTGTAATAACGTTTCCGATACTCCTTGGCAGACTCCATGGAGCGATAAGCTCGGTCTCTGATCGTGGCTAACCAGCGTTGTACGTTAGTGCGATAAGCTTCAGCTCCAGGATAACGTCCCCAATCGGTTTGTGTCTCGATTCCACCCGGTACGCGGGGTTGGAATCCGTGCATGAGCATGAAGGGAGGATAATGTGTAGAGGCGTGTACTGCGGAGTTGTAAGACATTATGCAGTAGGGTAGAACTTCGTCCCAAGTAGTGTGGTCATTCTCAGGTAAGGCTACTCTAAGGAGGAACAGTAATGTGCGATTGAAGCGTTCGATCTCTCCATTGGCTTTTGGATTGTAACTCAAAGTTTCTCGTTTAAAAGTGTGTAACCTAGCGCATAGGGCTTCCATAACTTCAGAAACGAAGCACCCTCCTCGGTCGGAAACTAGTTCTTCGGGTGCGCCGTAACGACACACTACATCTTCGATGAAAACTCGAGCTACGCTTTTAGCTGTTTGGTCAGGCAATGCGGCGGCGATGACTAACTTGGTAAATTGGTCGATGAAGGCGATGACATACCGATTTCCCTTTCGGGACAGAACCCGAGTGTCCAATATGTCGACGAACATACGGTGCATAGGAGCGCTAGCCAGTGGGTTATCACCGAGTGCGGCTCGAACATTTTGAGGTAAATTTCGGGATCGCTGGCAAAGTACGCATCGTTTTACATATTCATCGACGTCCTTACCCATTGTTTCCCAGTAATAGAATTGTTTGAGCTTGCTTAGTAGACGATCCCTACCTGGGTGTCCACCGAATAAAGTGTCATGTTCGTGTTTGAGTATCTGTCGTATAAGTAATCTGGGCACACACAATTTAGGCCTGTGGTCGTTTGGCATGATGGGATGTAGGTAAAGAATGGCCGTGTCGGGGCAGAGACGATAGTGGTGGGCTTCTAGTTTTAGGGCAGTCGCCGCCTTTTCGTCAGCTGGCGACCGTCGTGTGTGCAAATACCACCAAATAGGGCCAAATTGTTTGTCTCTCCGTTGGATGTATGGTAGGTAATTGAGGAGATTTCGTCCTTCATACTGTTGGAAGTGTGGTAAATATATGTGTTCGCCGGTGTCATAAACCTGTTCAGGGCGTTGTAGTTGTATTCGGGGTCCACAGGCGTAAGCGACCTTAATTAAAGTATCGAATTCCTCGACTTCTGGTAAACCACCATACCTTTTCCTAGCAGTTGTTGGTAATGTCTGGGGTCTAGTGGGATCAGGTGTACCAGCAGTGGCACGGGTGGAGCTTTCGCTTGCCGCGCCAGGGGCGGGCGGTGTCGGAGCAGTCGGTGGCTCGTGCGGCAGCGTAGGTCTAGTTGGTGGATCAGGGGCTGCTGGAGGTCCAGCGGCAGAGTCACTCACTGGTTCTCGAGTCGGAGGTGGTTCAGTCGGCGGTCCAGGTGCGGTCGAGCGCTTCCAGGGCATCTCGACTCCCTCGGGCCATGGGTCATCGATGTCTCCACAGAAAATGAAACGCGTTGGGTCTGGTAGAGGATCATATCCTGGTCCTCCGAACATACGATAGAAGCGTTCCCGAACATATTCCGGTGGTAGGGAGACAGGAGCGTCAGGGGGAAGTCCCATGAGTTGTCGAGTAAGTCGTTTCCAAACTTCCTCCGTAGGGAATCGTCGGGGCGGTTTGGCAGGAGCTTTGCCCTTGCCATAATCCTGGCCTTTCACGGCTACAGCAACCATTCGAGGATGATCCTGCTCGTCGTTATCGGCTTCGTCAGCAGAGTCGGAGAAGTCCACGTCATGTCGGGGATCGCGTGAAAGTCCATCTGCGTTGGCATTGGCCTTACCAGGTCGGTATTCGATGTTGAATCCACCGAATTCCATGAGCAACTCATTTCGCCATTGGGCTAAGCGTGAATTTCGCGGAGGTCTCTCGAATAGCGCCTTAAGCGGCTTGTGGTCCGTCTCAACATGGAATTCGTGTCCAAGCAGGTAATGCCTAAAATGTAGAGCGGCCCATCGAATAGCGAGTGCTTCGGTCTCAATAGCGGGGTATCGGCGTTGGTAGTCCACTAGTGATTTGCTGGCATAAGCGATTGGCAGGGTCCCTTTATCAGTCTTTTGCGAGAGTACGGCTCCTAATGCGTATCCTGAAGCGTCCGTTTGTAGTATGAAGGGTTTGGAAAAGTCCGGGTAGATGAGTAGTGGTTCTTGTACTAGCGCTTTGCGTAGTTTTCTGAATGCTTCCTCGCATTGCGGTGTCCATTTAAATTCGTTGTCCTTACGTCGGAGGGCATTGAGTGGTTCGCAGATTTCGGAGTAGTGTGGTATGAATTTGTGGTAATAGCCTACAAGTCCTAGGAAGCTTTGTAATTGTTTGAGTGTCTCAGGTCTTTTGTAATTATCTATCGCGGCAGTTTTCTCAGGGTCAGGTTTTACTCCTTCAGAGCTAATAATATGTCCGAGGTATTTTAGCTGTTTCTGTCCGAATTGGCATTTGGAGGGTTTTAACTTAAGGTTGGCCTTACGAAACCTGTCGAAGACTGTGATGAGATCTGCTAAGTGTTGTTCAAATGTGGGTGAGAAAACTAATATGTCGTCTATGTAGATAAGGCATCTCTCCCATTCTAAACCTTTTAAAATGATTGACATGCACCTTTGGAAGGCGCCTGGGGAAGAATTTAAGCCAAAGGGTAGGACATTGTATTCGTACTGTCCATGGACAGTGACAAAAGAAGTCTTTTCCTTAGTTTCAGGGTCTAATTCTAATTGCCAAAACCCTTTGTTTAGGTCCAGGCTTGACATGAACTTTGTATTTCGCAGGCATCCTAATATGTCGTCAATGCGGGGTAACGGGTAGAGATCGCGTTCGGCGACCACATTGAGTTTGCGAAAATCCACGCATAAACGTAAGGTGCCGTCACTCTTGGTGACGTACACTATGGGGGAACCCCAAGGTGAATCTGAAGGTGTTATAAGACCTGCTTCTACCATGTTGTTTAGTTCCTCCCTCAAGGGTTCACGTAAAGAGTGTGCCAATCGATAGGGCACTTGTTTTATGGGTTTCGCGTCTCCAGTGATTATCCTATGTTGGTGTACACCACATCTTCCTAAGTCGAATGGGTGCACACTGAATATGTCTGCGTTTTCGGAAATAGTGGTTTTCAATTGTTTTAGTTCGTAGGGGTTAAGTGTGGTTCGTCCAAAATCAATTTTGCTTAATACCTGTATGGATCGTTCCGTGTCGATTGTCTTCTTTTGGTCGTTTATGACCTGTACCACGTTATCTCGTGTAACCCCTATGCGGTTGCATTGCCTGGTGTGCTGAGGAGGTCCAAGCTGGAGTAGACGCTTGTTGCTGTCGTATAAGAGCTCGACCTCATTGTCGTCAAGCATCTCGATGTGTCCTATGGTTTGTCCTGCGTGTATTGCAACTGGTAAATTTCCAAAGTTCATCATTGCAACTGGAATCATGCGTTGACCAGTGAGTACTAGGGCGTGTGCGATGGCAATGTCTCTTATGGAGGGATCCGGTACAAATAGGGCTTGGCCAGTGGGCGGTTGGGTGATCTCGGGAACAGCGTTGATGAATAGTTCGGTGTTCGGTGGCACCTGTGTGTATTTCCTCGATACTACGTTGATGACGGGCGGTCGATAATCTCCTTGGTCCGCAAAAGGAGCGGAGCAGTTCTCCGTTCCGTTGGATAAGTCCAGGCAGCGGTCCTTAAAGTTTATGGCTACATACGGTAGTAAGGACATGAAGTCAGTACCCAAGATGCATTCATACGGTGTGTCGGTAGTCACTTGAAAGTCACATGGAGTGCTTAGCGAACCTATTGTAATTGGTGCTTTCACTACTCCACTAATTGTCAGTTCCTGTTGTGTCGCTGATACTATACGGGTGGTGTTAGTGTCGCGGGGCACTAGACCTAAACGGGCGGCTAGGGCTTGGGACATGATTGAGACATCAGCTCCTGTGTCTACAAGTGTCGTGACTGGGGTGCCAAGTATGGTTGCATTTATGAGAAGCGGGGTGTTACCTGCATTCATTGTGTTTAATTGTCTGGTGAACATACCTTGTCGAGGTCCGCGGCGTAGGTCACGGGTAGGAGCAGCGAATAATTCGTCGTCTTCGATGAATACAAGTTCTTCTTCGGAAGAAGCACGGGTTGTCAATAGTCTGTTAGAACGACGCGGGGCACGATTGGACACAACGGACACGCGCGGCGTCCCCGAAGGTACAATCGAGACCTCGGTCGGCGAAACTCGAGGTGTAGTCTCCTCCTCCGGTGGTGCGCTAGGGCCTCTTTTGTCGGCTCTAACCCATCTAATGGCTTTTCGAGGTTTTCCGTCAGTTTTGATCAATCTCCCGCGGCATGGTAGCCATCGGGGTAGGTAGTAGGCATACTTAGGAGAGACCTTACACTTGGTCACACAGTAGACCAGACTAATTACGCTAACTATAATAGTCACTATAAAGTAAGGCGAAAGTCCAGTATACTCTAAAGCAGGAAAGTTGACTATCTTTTGAACTTGTTCCTTGGCTATTTGAGCTACCTGTAAGTTAGTCGCTTTAGCGTCGTCTAGTGAACTCCAGGTTAAAGGTCTTAATTTGATACCGGAGAACCGGTCAATGGTAATATTCGGCCCAAATTTGATTGTAATCTCTTCTGGCTTTAGCATGCTTGTTAATACGATCGATCCTACAACCAGCTGTGTGTAGTTTCCGTGGGGAAACCATAAGATTCCGTTGGGCGGTACATTAATAGCCTTACCTAGGGTCACGTGCGCGAGCTGTCTACGATTAGTCAGTATAACCTCAGGTTCACTAGTCCTAATTAGAACACCTTGGATAGTGGTATGTACGGCTGTGTCATTGGCGAGTGGGCCGATAAGCGTGCGGTTGCTGCATGCGTGTTTGGTGGATTCTGGCACGAATTCACCCGCGATGATCCACTCTAAGCAATTGGTGCTATGGTCGGTTAGTAGCGCGTGTGGTGCGCAGAAGGCAATTCCGGGTCTGTGCTTGCATGCTCCTAGGTTCAGCGACTCGAAACGCGTATGTCCCAATCTAGCTGCGTGTTGCGGTAGCGGCAATCTCAATTGCGTTAGCGAGTCAGGAGCGTTCCAACCTGTATTGTAGACTCGGAAATAAGGTCGAACATCGCTGCGTTTGGGTAGCGGTAACTGCAAAATAAAGCCGAAGCGGAACCCCGTTAAGTCTACGCTTACGGGCATTACTCGTCCAAACTGATACGCGAGACTGGGTTCTCGCATTAGAATAGTTTTAGAAATGCGGGGATCCATTGCGAAGAGTCGTCGTAGCATGACGACATCGATAACAGCAGGGGAGAGTTCGCCGTTTAACATAGACTCCATGATGGCCTGTACCGACGAGCGCATGTTCGCTCGAAGTATGTGGTCAATCAACTGATGGTGTACGTGTGTGACCTCTTTCTGGTCAGCACAGCGGACTTGTTCAATCATGGAGACTACCTCCTGCATGCTGTGATGCAGAAAGGCGTAGATGTCCTCATTGGCGCGGGTTAATTGCTTTATTGCCTTAGTGTTCCGAAAAGAGACGTCATTCGTCTCGCGCATAAACTTTTCGAGAACGGTCACTTGTTGGCGTACGTTGTTAATATGAACGCCGTTGGCGAAAGCCATTCCTAACCCTAGAAATCCAGAGACAGCGCCGGCGGCGGCGGCGATTAAGCTTGCAAAGCGCTTTTCTCGGCGGTTGGTAAGGTCACATAGGTGTTCGTTTTCCACGCAGAAAGAATGCACGAGCAGCGAGTAGTAATGCGTGTCTAGTATGCCATGATAAGCGTCGTCCAGCTCGCGTTCTAGTGCGCTCAAGGTTGTATGTAGCTGCGGATACTCAGTACAGTTCGCTTTTCTGCAGCAATCAGCTCGGCAGGAACCATTCCCTTCATACGGTGGGCAAACATTGCTTACGTAGGGGTCCGACTTGCGTTCCCAGTCTCTTAATGATAGCTGCAGGACTACTGGCAAATGCGTAGTCTGATCAGAGGTGATCACCAAACCTTGTGGTTCGACAACGACACCCACTTGACGGTTTACAAATGCACCTAATCGCGAGATCGCATCGCTAAAGGGCGAGAGCGTGGCGTGCGTAGAGCTCAACGTCGAAAGCCAAAGTAACAGTAAGATGGTGCAAACTTTCCGCATACCTGCATTCTGGCCTAATCCGCTATTCAAGCCTGGTGAAGAAGGTCGAGCCATCTTCCGGGGAGGCTCTGATTCATCCTCACTGTCCACTGCTTGCTCGTCAGTTCCACTCGGGATTTCCCTATCAGCTGGTCTGACACTCTCTACAGTTGATTCATTCCGCTCATCAAGATTCTCTTCGGAAGTGTTCAAACAATCGGCCATTGCTAGGGCCAGCTGTTCGTCCAAATCTTGAGTAGAGCTACTGATACTACTGCGTCGGAGTGAACACGGTTCCGAAATTAAGTAGTCCACCTCTACATGTTCACCTATTGTCATGCCACACTCAATTTGGAGCATATTGACGCTGGCAGGACGTCTCAGGAGTCTCAACCGCGCACACAAGAGCACTAGGCGATCCCGTCTATGGGACTCGTCTGTAAACTCCATGTTGTTCATAGTGTACTGAGCAAAAGTGGTTATTGGGACTCCTTCACTGCCTATATGGAGGACGATGCAGAGCTCGAAATGAAGGGTACGTGGGCAAAACACGGGGTTCGATTGTTATAGAAAAACGCGACACAAAGCTCATGTAGGCGTCTAAGCTTAGGCTTAAACTTAGTATATGGAGGACGATGCAGAGCTCGAAATGAAGGGGGTACGTGGGCAAAACACGGGGTTCGATTGTTATAGAAAAACGCGACACAAAGCTCATGTAGGCGTCTAAGCTTATGCTTAAACTTAGTATATGGAGGACGATGCAGAGCTCGAAATGAAGGGGGTACGTGGGCAAAACACGGGGTTCGATTGTTATAGAAAAACGCGACACAAAGCTCATGTAGGCGTCTAAGCTTAGGCTTAAACTTAGTATATGGAGGACGATGCAGAGCTCGAAATGAAGGGGGTACGTGGGCAAAACACGGGGTTCGATTGTTATAGAAAAATGCGACACAAAGCTCATGTAAGCGTCTAAGCTTAGGCTTAAACTTAGTATATGGAGGACGATGCAGAGCTCGAAATGAAGGGGGTACGTGGGCAAAACACGGGGTTCGATTGTTATAGAAAAACGCGACACAAAGCTCATGTAGGCGTCTAAGCTTAGGCTTAAACTTAGTATATGGAGGACGATGCAGAGCTCGAAATGAAGGGGTTGGGAAGGGGGGAAAAAGGAAAGGAAGAGGACCAGAAAAATAAGAGGGTACGTGGGCAAAACACGGGGTTCGATTGTTTTAGAAAAACGCGACACAAAGCTCATGTAGGCGCTAGCTTATAAAAAAAAAAAAAAAGGGGACGGGGCAACACGGGGTCGATGAGCTAAGCTTATGCTTAAACTTAGTATATGGAGGACGATGCAGAGCTCGAAATGAAGAGGGTACGTGGGCAAAACACGGGGTTCGATTGTTATAGAAAAACGCGACACAAAGCTCATGTAGGCGTCTAAGCTTATGCTTAAACTTAGTATATGGAGGACGATGCAGACCTCGAAATGAAGAGGGTACGTGGGAAAACACGGGGTTCGATTGTTATAGAAAAACGCGACACAAAGCTCATGTAGGCGTCTAAGCTTAGGCTTAAACTTAGTATATGGAGGACGATGCAGAGCTCGAAATGAAGGGGGTACGTGGGAAAACACGGGGTTCGATTGTTATAGAAAAACGCGACACAAAGCTCATGTAGGCGTCTAAGCTTAGGCTTAAACTTAGTATATGGAGGACGATGCAGAGCTCGAAATGAAGGGGGTACGTGGGCAAAACACGGGGTTCGATTGTTATAGAAAAACGCGACACAAAGCTCATGTAGACGTCTAAGCTTAGGCTTAAACTTAGTATACGGAGGACGATGCAGAGCTCGAAATGAAGGGGGTACGTGGGCAAAACACGGGGTTCGATTGTTATAGAAAAACGCGACACAAAGCTCATGTAGGCGTCTAAACTTAGGCTTAAACTTAATATATGGAGGACGATGCAGAGCTCGAAATGAAGGGGGTACGTGGGAAAACACGGGGTTCGATTGTTATAGAAAAACGCGACACAAAGCTCATGCGTAGCTAGGCGTCTAGCTTATGGAAAAGACGAAAGAGAAAAGAAGGAGGGGCAAAACCCAGGGTCGGTTTTAAAAAAATTGCAACAGCAAGAGCTAGTGTGGCGTTAAGCTTATGCTTAAACTTAGTATATGGAGGACGATGCAGAGCTCGAAATGAAGGGGGTACGTGGGCAAAACACGGGGTTCGATTGTTATAGAAAAACGCGACACAAAGCTCATGTAGGCGTCTAAGCTTATGCTTAAACTTAGTATATGGAGGACGATGCAGAGCTCGAAATGAAGAGGGTACGTGGGCAAAACACGGGGTTCGATTGTTATAGAAAAACGCGACACAAAGCTCATGTAGGCGTCTAAGCTTATGCTTAAACTTAGTATATGGAGGACGATGCAGAGCTCGAAATGAAGAGGGTACGTGGGAAAACACGGGGTTAGCGCCTCATTGTTTTAGAAAAACGCGACACAAAGCTCATGTAGGCGTCTAAGCTTATGCTTAAACTTAGTATATGGAGGACGATGCAGAGCTCGAAATGAAGAGGGTACGTGGGAAAACACGGGGTTCGATTGTTATAGAAAAACGCGACACAAAGCTCATGTAGGCGTCTAAGCTTAGGCTTAAACTTAGTATATGGAGGACGATGCAGAGCTCGAAATGAAGGGGGTACGTGGGCAAAACACGGGGTTCGATTGTTATAGAAAAACGCGACACAAAGCTCATGTAGACGTCTAAGCTTAGGCTTAAACTTAGTATACGGAGGACGATGCAGAGCTCGAAATGAAGGGGGTACGTGGGCAAAACACGGGGTTCGATTGTTATAGAAAAAAGCGACACAAAGCTCATGTAGGCGTCTAAACTTAGGCTTAAACTTAATATATGGAGGACGATGCAACCTGTACATGACTTAAACCCTTGAAACTCAGTGGTATCAGAGAACATACGTCACTTGAGCCGTCCTGGAAAAGCATGTGAACGACGTTTCATCAACGTGTAAAATAAGAGCTGTGAAAGGTCGGAACAGGGACATTGTTTCAAAACGACCCACAACCTGACAATGAAATGTACCGCACTGTAGTTAGTTTCTCACTCCGGGTTACATAACCACTAATACCCAGACTTACCAGGGAGTAACTAGAATTCCGATTCCAGCAACGACTAATTTTATTAACTACAATATCAAACAAATCATTGAGAAGTTGTGTTAGCACAAACTGCGGAAGGTTTTGTGCTCAGCAGGAAGGCGTTATTCGATGCAAAAAGCCACAAATCACTGCATTTCAGCAAAATGGATTCGGCTCATCTAAGACTTATAAGATTGCAATTTCAGCAAAATTTTCCATAGTTATTCGGCATAAAATGATAACTTTCAGCTCGCCGAACAATAACTGCTCGCTTTGAAAAGCATTTCAAATTTGCAGCTGACTATATGTCACCCGCCTGCAAATGACTTCTGCATGACAGCTGAGTAAAGCCTTGCTCTGACGTCAAATTTAAAACCAAATTTCGCATGATTTGATTCAGCCGCACTGCCAATTCACTTGGTCGCTTTATAACTTTGTGTTTTAGGAAAGCTGCTGTGGCCATTCCTATTCGAAATTAACGTCATACTACTAGAACATAAAAATATGATTTGGGGGCAGATACAACTGGTTTTGCTTATAGAGAATGATACATTTTTGCGGACGAAGGCCCAAAACGTCTTTAATAAAACCAAAATATATGGTTGCAGTTAGCTTGACGCTACATTACCAACTATGTATCTTCCACTTGGTTACTACATATGTCGCCTGTTTCCATAGTAACGCGTTGAATATTGGCAATACTTTTTCATAGTGTGAGAGAAAATCTACTGTGAAACTTAGAAAAAAGATTTTGGGAACTCTTCCGATATCGGGAAAATCAGAGAATTCTCGGAAGGCGCAAATCTTACAACATTTTGGATCAGCTGGATTAGCTCTACCAATTTTAGCCAAAGCCAGATTTTTTCATTTTGGAATCACTAAATATGGCATCCAGAGGACATAATCACTATTTAGGATTTGGTGCATACAGGTCTCAAACAATCTCCTTGGTTCATTTGTCAACCAGGTCCCATCAAACTACCCCGTCTAAATGTAAGTGCAAATGTATATCCATAATATATAGTCCTTATACATAGCCTACAGCTTTAGACTAAGTCGTGGTCCCCGCACTAAGCTATTTTTTCAATACAAACAGTCAAACGTTACCCCTCAAAGCATCAGCCCTATTTTACAAAATTTAAAACTATCCATTTTTCGATTGCATTCCCAATATCGGACTCCATATCTTGTTATCAGGGCCACCTACCAATATGTCCCCATATATACACTGTTAGATTGGCCATTGCTTTTTGTACACCATACCTGATTTGAGCCAAAAGTTACTGTCAAAACTGTGAAAAACCAAAGCCCACACCAGACCCCTGAAGTTAGGGCCCCCTGCTAAAGCCCCTAAACAATGCTGCCCTGAAACCGACTCCATTGGAAACAGCGGGAAAAATTACCCTGTGGGCGGCCAGGGGATTACAATATTCTGAGTTTTAGGAAAAAATTTCCCAAAAAGCCTTCATATCCCTCAAAATTCCAAAAATATAACAATGCTAAACAGCAATCGGAGGTTACGGCTGAAAAAGGGCGACCCCCAGTTCGAAGATATCGGTTTTGCGGTTAAAGAGATGATAGGGGGTCCAGAGATAATGGGCGCTATAACTGAAGATGGGCCCTTCCCCGATTGCTCACATATCCGAAGAGAGCCAGATTTTGTTTACAAATATCAGGGGTTGTAGTCAATTGGCCCAACAAAGTTCCGTTGGCGTGGGAGTTACAAAAAAACTGGTGTCCAGCAAATACACACTGCCCAAGTGTTGCGTTTTTATTTAGCATGGACAAGGGAGAAGGTACAAAATTGGCGGCTATCCAATAGAGGTGAAAATGGACCTGGAATATTCAAGTCGCCCTGTGCCCGATTCCACCTGCCTCAAAGTTTTGGCTCGGCTTGTGATAAAGTCGGCTCGGAGGTTTGAAGTTCAAACTCGAAATAGTCTCCAGTACCTACGGAATTGGCCGCTTTCATCGCCTAATTACAATTGCATTAATCGTAGCCAGATATCTCAAAAAAAATCCTTAGACTCAATATCCATATAGCTCTAGCGTAGAACAAAGTGAAAAGCAGAACGCAGTACCTCAGAACAGGACTGAGTAAAGCAATGTATTTTTAAAACAATGAAACCAATGTCTTCAATCGGTTAAATCAACCCACACTTTCACCGTTCACAGCCACAAATCAGATGCCCATTTATACTTCCTTTTATTTTACCTTATAGATAAGACTAGGTTCCGGTTTCAGTTCCGATTCCGTTTCCGGCCAAAAAATTGCCGTTCTGGCTCCGATTACTCACTAATAGTTACAACTTACAAACAGCCACACATATATGTATATATGGTCGTGGATAGTAGTGGTTGGAGTAGAGGTCTTGACAATCAAGAGTACGCGTGTTCGAGCCCTCCTGGGCGCTTCTTGGGCGAGAGACTAAGGCCACGTTGCTCCTGGGTAGAGCTTATAAAATGGGCACGAGCTTAATCAAGGTAAACAGGATTTCCAGGCAATCCCTTCACTGATTTGTTCTTCCGCAATTCCGGCTGCTACAACCATGAAACAAGACATCAGATGCTTTCAATAATTCTACATACATACATGGATAGTTTGACACGAAGCCAAGTTCACAGAAAACAATAATAACACCACTGAAAACCATGAAAGTATAGATACAACTCGCGACTCCAACGCCAAAACCACAATACCAATAATTATATTTGGTACCTGGGGAATGCAAAAACCTTTTAGAAACCTCAGAACTTTGCGCTTTGTTCTACGTCAACTAGTTCTCCATAAAAAAAGTCTTTCGTCGGAACCAAAACAGAGGAACACTTACGTCATCGCCACAAATGACGTGGTCCAGAATTGCCCGACCAAACTATGTTAAAAACCGAAAAATAACCTAAACCAAAAATAAATTGGAGTAAATTGTCCCGGAGTCAAAGAAAGTGTAGCTGGTCTAAAATTGGTGCCAGCTGAAGCCCTATGGATGGCTGTTTTTATACGTCGACCCAAACCCGCCAAATGGATTAGAGCCGGTAACAAGCAAGTGGAATTAGGCCTCCCGGCAACCCATCGCGGCCCACCGTTGCATTATAACATTGGTAGCGCATGCCAAATTATCCGAAACCTGAGATCACGCTAACTAGGCAAAACCTCACAAAAAAATTTCACTAAACTCAGCCTGACTACTAATTTAATCGAACAAACAGTTTTTGGGACCTCAATTTGGTTCTCGGTTGTTTAATTTTTTTATAAAATTTGAAAAAGCCAAGTTCCTACTAACTACATCCATTTTTTCACCACGCTACCATTTCCGTACGTATGGGCACAGGACAGCGACTAATTTATAGAATTCGTAGCGCTATAAAGCCGGCCCCGGAAAAACTATATACTTACGGGCCCCCTGCCCGAACAACCAAATATGACCTTTCGTTTGGAAGATAAAAGCCTCTCTCTCTCAGCACTCCAGCGTTTATTTTCGGTGCGCTAGCTTTAAGTATTTTTTGAAGATAAAAAAACCGACAACTTCATCGCTATCTCACGGCACAACCCAAGCGAGGCCGTGCTGGCTGGCTGGCAATTGTTTTGTCGTCGTTGTTGCTGGCGGACAAACGCCTGATTTTGAGGGAAACCATAGCGCGAGACCACCAAATCAGTCTTCAATTCAAACATACCAAAACGTTTACACATTGCTGCAGTTGTCAGCCACTAATATAGCTATCTAATCATATATACCATATTTATATGTATGTATTTTTTGTTTTTATATAAAATATATGAATACATTAACTATCTACATACAGGAGATGTAACCGGGTCACCATTTTGCAACCCGATGACTCGGCCAAAGTAGTAAGCCGTTGACACGATGACTCGGTCATGGCAGTAAGCCGGTGACCCGATGACTCGGTCATGGCAGTAAGCCGGTGACCCGATGACTCGGTCATGGCAGTAAGGCGGTGACCCGATGACTCGGTCATGGCAGTAAGCCGGTGACCCGATGACTCGGTCATGGCAGTAAGCCGGTGACCCGCTGACTCGTTTATGGTACTACGCCGGTGACCTGATGATTCGGTCATGGTAGTAAGCCGGTGACCAGATGACCCGGTTATGGTAGCAACCTAGTAGACAAGGCTTTATACCAAAGCAACCTATGCATCATCTGCGAACTCATAAAAGGAACGATATTAGAAAGCTGTTGAATATTTGATTGGCAGACCGCAATCACAGACGAATTGCAATTGCGTTTTCGGTAGCGCTTTAGCCAAGACTAATGCAAGCAACTTGGATGTGTATTGAGAATTGGTTTGTCATTTAAACTTCGAAGTCATTTATACGCTAATTGCAAGCAGCTTGAAAGTACTACCATATGAATCTTGTGCAAAAAAGAGGTGAGATTTTCCAGCGCTGACTCGGCTCTGCTGTTCCTATCTGGGTTCGCTCGGATATCATAGACAGATGTTAGGATCTGCCTAGGCTCGGCTCTTCATAAACATTGTCCGGCTCGGCTCTGGGCTGAAGGAAGGCCAGGCTCGGTTCGGCTGTTAAGTTTCTAATACTAAAAGTTTGAGATTCAATAATATATATTAGAGGCAACAAACTAGCTGACTGAAGGTACCCCAACTTTCCCAGACACACTAGGCTCCGACATATACATGGCTCTGGCTCGGTATGGCTCTTCAGACATCATGGCGTGGTCTGCTCGGCATGGCTCTAGATCCCAATCAAGCCTAGAGCCAAAATTGTCACCCTTAGTAAAAAGAGATCCATACTGCTCTTCAGGACTTTGAATTTTCTTTTCGGGATACACGGCATGAACGTGCCCGACAAAGCCTTTACAACCCATTTTAGCCAACCTGTCATCATTATAGCCGCTGTCTTATTGGAATTTAGAGCAATCGTCGTCACAAAGCTTGGTTCACGAGCTCTTAAGTTCTCAATTTTTATTCTGCGGACGAGCTGAACGGATAAAAAGATAAGCGAAAGGCGTTGGCCCGCTATGTTGAGTACAGTGCAGAGGAGAGTGCTTTTGGTTTTCGAATCAGACCGGGTCACACCACGTGACCCGGTTCCATCTCTGATACCTATATAAACTTACTTAGATTTATATAAGCTAAAAACAAAACTATCCAGCAAAACGTGATGGCCATATCCCAACCATAGCTGTTCTCTAAGAAGACACACAAATAATAAGGATAGTGTTGCAAGGCGAATACTTGGGGCGAACGTATCAACGAGTCAAGACGGGGACTGTGGGGCACTTCTGGGCTTTGGGAACCAAAATCATGACCGCTCAGCTTATTTTTGGTAAAACTTCAGGCAAAAACGTAGCTTTCTCCTTCCTCTTCCGCCCAGAGTTGGGCACAAATGAAACTGAATGTCATCAACTAGGCAACACGAGTACGTCACAGTCGTCGCGTTGCCATGATGTTTCTTCAGCCGATCCGATCCACATTCTGAGACCGGGGAATCACCCGTATGTCGGATCCCGTTGCATTGATCAATCGGTTCGGATGGGACGCAATGTCAACAAACGTCGCCTTTAGTCAGAGAAGTACATCCAAGTTTGCTAAGACAAACCAGACGGATGAACAACTTACCCTTAACAAATACCTACCTATCTGTGGTTCAAACAACTGCAAACATTTCGCGTCTGATACTTTGACTGCACAAAATCTCACCAAACGTATTCCATTCGACTAAGAAATCATTTTCGCGAAGCATTCGAATATATTAGAAACCGGATTTTGCTAGACCCGGCCCAATGGATAATAGATAGATAGTGATAATCCAAGCTGCCTGGTCGTAAGCTCCAAGAATAGGCCAACAAATTGAATTAAAGAAAATTTTATATTCACAGCAATTCCAAACAAGTCTTCGAAGGCTTTAATCTGGTTTTTTAAATCTAATTAGATATCGTCCTTATAATACATACAGCTTCATTTATGAAATAGTGAGCGCTGTACAAATCTGAAACAGAGTGTTTTCACAACCACAAATGATTACACCGCTCCAATCCAATGGATGGTATACAATCTTCGAAGCTAACATTGTTCCTGATGGGTATCCGAAAATAGGGGCGGCGCGATTGGAACACACGGCCTAACCAGGCGATTGCACTAACCACTGGACCATTGTTGGCCTAATACAATTAAGCCTATCAAATAAAATAAAAAAACTTTTCAACATCTATCCATCTGGTAATGATCTCCACAGACAGACAAAAATTTTTTTACGGTTTTGCCGCTGGCAAAGCTATACAATGGTATATACTCCGCTCGCTCCGTTTCAATAATTAAGCGCATATACCCACACCGTTGCGGGCAGTTGGCACACTGGAACGTTGATGCAACTTCGGACGAGAAATACCAAATAAATCTTCAGGTAAAGCACAATAGAACATTGTTTATGCGCTGCGTTAAAACTAATTATGACTCCACAAAAACGCACAGAGTCGCCGTCGAAAGGCTCATCGAAGCGCTGACACCCCGCAGGTCGGCGAGCCCCTACGCCGATCGGGGCTGAGCACCCCTCCCCCTCCTGGGGTCTTGGACCTTGCACAGGATCGTCATAACAACAGCTGCTCCTATTACAAGCACTCAATATAGTCAGCATCGTCAGAAAATGAACACAATATAGTACTAGGGACTTGTCTCATGGCCAAGAAAGTGAATTCTGAGTGTATATAAAAGTTAGGAAAATACATTTCGTTTAAGTCGAAGATCCAGAACAAAACTCAAATATTAGAGCACCACATATAGCTATATATACGTAGCTTTGTTTTCTGAACAAAATGAGCCCAATCGTAGCCAAATCTCTGCAGCGGCTAAGGAGATGTGACCAATTTGGTGTTTTCGGTGGTCACAGAGTTCATTTGAAAACCCATTTTGACCCAAGCCTGGAGCGTAGATGACCTCGGCAACAACAAGATCTATATAGCTTTATAGAACTAAACTTTCTCAACAAAACAAGTCCACCAGTGGTTATCGTGATATAACTCATAACGTGTTTTGGTGGGATCCTAGGGGCCCTAACTTTACCCTTTCGGACCCCCTGTTGAGAGGGAATGAATTGGAATCGGTTTTTGCGTCTAACTAAACGGCACAAATAGAGATTTCAAGCTTTCGAATGAGGTATTGCACGACCTGAACTGCCTATCAGAAGTTGATTTATGCATGTCACACAAAAAACGAACAGACACAAACAAATTTCACACTCCTAGCTAGTAAGAATTCTCCGCTTCGTTCGTTTCACTCACTCTCTCAGAATTCAACAAAATTTGCTTTCTGGCGTTGTCCAAAACAGAACCAATGATTTGAAGCTTTCTCACGGTTTCTAACGACATCGATTGTGTACGATTCTTATGCACAAGTAAATTATTGAAAATTGAAAACTAATGAAAACTCTGTTGTTCTGTTACCAATCGCGGTAAAACGTACCATACCGTGTTCGGAGCACAACATAAAACGTTTGCAATATGACGAGAAAACTTACTGTTTTTGTTCAGGGAGAACCCGACTCGAAACCGAAAAGACTGCAGATTACTTTGCCAACAATAACATATCGGCATGTCGCATTGGCTGCCGACATAGGTACTGCGCCGCTCACAGCTTAACATGCACACAGCATACCCTTCTCCGTGCCACTAGGCGGATATGTTTCTCAGGGGTGTCGGCTGCCCTGTGCAACCTTGCCTAGACGTACCGTCACCTAGTCTCCAACAACGCTTTTAATCCAACTAATCCAGTTCTAAATTTAACCTAATTCCAAAAACAAGCATCGATAAACAACAGCAGCACCAACCAAGAACATCAGCAACACTCGAATCCGAAGAAAGCCTTTTGACACATATCATAGTAGTCGTTGAAGCAACTGTATCAAACAAGTAGCAAGCAACGCTCTGTGTTTCTTCAGGGACCACCACCAAAACGCTTCTCGACAAGCAGAAACTTGATAGAAAAAACCCTTCATCAAACAATGCAAAAATCACAATAACACTTGTAGCGTCCGACCGAAAAAAAAGTCGAAAACAATGTCCAGCGCCAAACTACAGTCGCATCAACGCGGTGAGCCACCATAAAAACAGCTACTGCTGCGAGATATCGGGATCTGCGAACGCGAAAACACGGCATTGTTTTCGGCAAAAACCTCTCCTTCTTTTAAAGACGGAGATGGATTGCCGACCGTTGTTGCTGTGTTGAATTTTTGACGAGATATTTTTAAAGCTTCCAATTCAAAACCCATATACTGACAAAAATTCAAATAGAAAAAGATGTAGCAAGCAAAGAAAATTGTCAGATACGGCGCCGAGTTGTGAATATTGAAAGCCGAGATTATAACTGAGATTATATTGTCTCCGAAAACGCGACACAGGGCTTAAAAAACTTGAAATGAGTATTATCGCAAACGTGCGTTAAGACGTTACAACGTTTTGTCTAAAATTTGAGTTAAAAATTCACGAAATTTGTATCATCACATTGTGGTTTGCATTTTTGACCAATTTAAACGTGTGAACATTGCTCAAACTTTTTCCAGCCTATTTATTTAGCCTGTCCGCGACAACAAATATATATCTTTTAAAAATTCTCAACTTACAGTAGGACTTACCATACTTTCCAAACACCAACTATAGCCAAATTTTGTTCTCAAAATCAGCTTTACACTTTTAACCTTAGGGTTGAGGTACACAAAACCTTGTGCAATCACGTAAGGAAAAGGGACATGATAGGGACCAACTTAGTATGATCCAAAATTATTTTCGCATTCCCAGCCTCTGCCCCGTGGTGAACTGCGTACCCAGCATCGATTTAAAATCGATGACCGTTCGTTGGCTTGTCGGTCACTTGACCTGCCAAATCAAACGGTTATATACCCCTTCCGCAGCAATACGCCTATGTCCGCTGTCCAACTTAGATCACTACAAAAATAAATCCCTTTATTTGAGCTAATCTGTAAAATCACTCAGTATCCTACGTCCAAATCCAGCTGTTCATTCCCATGGCAATGGATTATGGCCAGAATTAAAGCTAAAAGCGATCAAAGATCCAATCCGTAAGCAATGTTTATATGTGTATACGCGACAGATACATACAGCAGTTGGTTCAATTGTTACACACAAGAGATAAGCGGAAATCTCAATTTAGTAGTATAGCAGTACTTACTAAAATACATTATGCCGCACAAATCAAAGATATATATAAACATCAATTAGCAAATCGTGCAATACACAAGCGATGTAGGATCCGGCGCCAGGTTTTTAAGCTTAGTATCTTTGTTCAGATAAGAAATGTTTTTGCAAATACAAAACCCAAACCAAAAGAGTTGCTTCTTGAAAGAGTAGGACACTCTTCGAATCAACACCTTTCCCTTTCAATTCCGGGGTAGTAAGTCAAAAGGGTCACGGTACGCTAGCAAAAATAGTTCCCTCACCGCGACCCGTATCACCTTTAAGGGCTGGACGTTATATCGTTAGACAAAACAACACCTTAGTGTGGGAGCAGTCCACCTTATTAGGCTTACTACATGGATCACAAAGTTTGCCTAATGCTTATATTTTAGTATATCGACGATATGACATGAATTACACTTTCGCCGTAAAGTAGTTCCAGTTTTCGAAGAGGTTACTCCTTCATCATGCAACAAATAAAGCGAGAAGGTTCTCAATAGAAATTGATCGTTTTGCCTGGTACTCTGTATTACTGTTGGTTGGCCTAAAAATTTTTAGACCCGCTCCGAACCAGCCAGTGAGAAAATATGAATTTTTTCGCTCGGTCCCCGGCTCTGATCTCAACATCTGGATGAGTAATTTCTTCATTTTGCCTAGTTTTGTTATTTTTTAGGTTCAAAGACAACATTTTGTTTGTCAGGCTAAAAATGAGGAAATAGAAGACATATCCACGCTCTGCAAACTGTCATGTTAGCTCCAAAATTATATATGTTATTATATATCCATAAATTTGTACACAAAGGAGCAACATTTGGACCCAATTACTTTACGTACAACAACCAATACCACAAGTCAGCGATCGATTGCCGGAACAAGCGGTAGGCGCCCTCAAATTTGGACCTCGGCATATCAAAGAACAAAATACACAGAAACGGCCGACTTACTTGCACTACGCCGTGACATTGGTGTAATGAACGGTATATATCCACCGATTACGAATGTCCAATTAGCTAGTTACCGATAGTCAAAGTGTGAAAGCAGCCAAATAATAAATATGATACTGCAAAACTATAGAGTTTTATTTAAATTAAAAATTATATATATAGCAATATTAGAAATTGTGGTTCCCCGACCGTTGCTGGCACTATTTTAAATCAGGAGTAGAACCAAATCCATCGTAAATGCCTGGAACCTGGAAGTTAAAAAGCTCTGCCTCACTCATAGGGGTTAGCCAATTATATATGTCCTTCCCCCCCGCGTCGAAGGTGAGTGGAGAAGTTTGGCAAAATATGGAAAAATATCGGTTTATAATTAGTACAAATCGGCAAAAATTAAGGAATTTTGATCAAAAAGAGAAGAAAATTGGCAAAAATCCTTGAGAATTACGGCACAATTAGCAAAACTGAGAAAAACAAAGAGTTGCCGCAAATTTCTAAAATTTGGCCCACCTCCCTCAGAACCATTGCCGACGGAACTGGTGCGGCCTAAATACCTAAATTCGGTTATACAGTGGTCCAAAAGAAAAATGAAATGGAAGGCATGACAACATTTATATCGATGGCACTTGAGGTTTCCCTTTTTTAATCCAAAAATCTATATCACAAGGCCAACATCCCAACTCTGATTCAGCAATACTTGGATTTGAATGATAATCCAAAAAATCAACTGAAAATGATGCCAAGAAAACTGGGACCTCAAACCTGAAAAAAATGTGAAATTGCGACGGATTTTTCAGCTATAACTTGGCTCAAACTAATACTTCTCCAGAAAACTAAAAGGCCGGATATATAGCGATCAGCTCAACATTTTTAGACAGCCATACATTGAAAATACGAGAAAAACGAAAAGTTTGAAAACCAAAAGGATTTGGGGGTTTTTCGCGAGACAGACAAATGCCGGTAGTATATATGCTACAACGGATCGCTTAAAGCCAGACTTCGCGGAGCCACAACATTTTCCCATAAAAATATCTCTATAAATATTGCCTTCTCGGAAGCCTCGAACCTACGCTTTGTAGTAACTCTCGCAGTAAAATTTTCCAACTACTTACTTAATGCTACATCAGGATATCCGCAACACCAGGATACCTATCTCGACGTTGCGGTTAATATCCGGAAACGTAATGTTATACACACTGCTAAATTTAGAAATATCTAGTCCACATAAGTACGAGCCTGTAACCATTTAGTGGACGTTTCCTACGGACCTAGTGACCTAAAAAGCTTTTTCATAAAATTTATTAACATTTAGGTTCATTCGGTCCCACTGTGTCCAACTCTGAGTCAAAGTAGCATTCATTTGGACTTTCGGTCCAAGCATCTTTAGTACGACGCTAAGTTAAAACAGTGACAATCGATGGGGAACAAAGATCTGTTTTAGACCAGGTCGAGCTCTTTATGGTATCGTGAAGCATTGTCAATACCACGACAAAATACCAAAACTCTATAAGTTACCGCCTGTTTACCAGCAGTAGGTAGGAACTAATCGCTCACTAACATAATTGTCCAAATCTAATTGGGCGTCTTATAAATGAGCATTGTTCCCATATTCCCTCCTCGTGGGTTTTTTAAACACCATGACACCGGGTTCCAATTCCGGTGACAGGAATTGAAGCTTACGCAATCGAAACCACGATATAAATGTTTAAAAAATACACTAGGCGGGCAACATAATTTATCAAAACCCAATGTTCAATATATGTATTCGGGAGTTTGGTCAAGAAAACCCGAACCTAATAACTGGAACGGAGCAAGCGAAGTTTTCTCAGAAAATCCGCAATTAATTTTAGTTCCTTTCTTTCACCTGATTGATGCATTTATGCAATTTTTTTATTCCGCGCCTAATATAATGTAATCCGGCATTAAAGTTTGTGTTCGTGTTGCTCCGATAATTTCCTGCTAAAATTCAGACGAACTTTTTGACCACTTCGAGTCTCCCAACATTTTAGGTTTCGGCACCTCTTGCCTGGCCCAAAAATAGAAATATAATGTTTGGCCTTTTCGCAGTTTAAAGCTTTCCCTACAAATGTGACATTTTTAAAATTTAAACAAGGTATGTTCCCTACTTCAAAATTAACCATGCGGGACGGTATTAGGTCATTTACAAATAGCGCTTAGGAAATAGTAGTAATATTGAGCTGGCGCGTAAAAGTCTAAGGTCATGGGTTCGAATCCCACATCTCCATATACTACATACTGCTCGAGGTTCGATCCCGGGCTGGCCACATCCTAACAACTCAGAGACGTGGCCATTGAAATATTTAATCTCAATAACTGCGTGAGTTAAAATGAGGTTGCTACGTCTTGCTAAATATGGCAACCGGCGAGAAAGAACCTCCAAAGTTGTGTTCGGGACCTGCCCATAGACTAAATTGAAGTCGGAGAGTGGAGAACATATTGCTGTACCTATACCGCTAGCCTTAATGAGGCTGACTGCTTCAGTGAATATGTTTCTAAATGCCTCCAGTCAGACACTCCACCTGGCAGGCCAGCATCCAGTATTGTTTGATTCATAAAATCCAGGACGGTTCAGCTCCCCAGTTACCTTGGGAACGGTAGGGTCAACTAAAATCGCAAACCTAAATCAATGTGAGCATGACCAGTCGGCAACGGACTAAAGAACAACCGCAATTACACGAATACCACGATTTGGCCCGAAATCCAATCATTTTCGGGGACATCGGGTAATCTACCTCCCTTGCGGCTATGCCATATGGGTTTCTCGATAGTGAGCGAGCCTAGCCATCTGCTTATCTACTGCAATCAATAAATGCAAACAAACCAATATCACAAATCTATTATCGCTATGAAACTGTGTATAGAAAAGGTTTCTAAAACGGGCTGAAATATGTGTACAAACTGGGCTTTACATATCAATAATCGTAAAAAAATATAACGCCCATCATATTAACCAAAACCAAATATGAAATCCAGGCAAAATGCACTGTATTCCGGATATGTAAATGTGTATGCCATTGGAAACGACAACGCGTAGTAATCAAATGTAGATGGTATGTTATTAGCATACAAGAGATAAATATACACTGTCTACCTGTACATACATTGTATAAAAAATTTGAGCTAACATAAATTTTGATGCTTACAACGACGGTCAGACAGAACACAATTTGAAATCATACATTCAAACACATACGGGGCTACAACGGAAACCTAGCGGGCACTACAGTGAGCCTTGTTACCCTGATCCTATGTCCTGGCAAAATCATATTCCGTGGCTGCCTAAACACATTCTGAGCACATCTGAAACTATTCGGCCTATTCTCATTCCCGAATGAACGGGAATCCCAGGTTAGACAAAAGTTTTGTCGGAATCATTACTCTCGTGTCCAACGTCTTGCTACCTAGTACGAAATTGAGCAAACTAACCAAATCAGTGGCTAAAACCCTTGCCAAGGGTACTATTTCCAACCCACACCGCTATACTGTGGGTTGTTTGGGGAATGTGGTCATTTTGGCAGGTAGAATTTTAGTCTTGTGTCTACTTCATCAAATATAATTTCGGTAAGCCGAGCCAGAATCCGAAAACTCTATAAGCCAAATGGGGAATGAATTAAAAATAACACCAATTTGAGGTAAAAAGGGGGGTTGCAACGAACCATCAACAAGGCCAATGACCTACAAAAAAGGCCGTTTGTCAACCAAGTCCGGAGAATTGAATACCTTTGCTTTCGACGCTTCTGCAGCTCTTAAAACCCGAAAACAAGATTGAGTGAAGCAGTTGTCCGGAAAAAGAACCATTGCGGCTGAAATGACATGAGTAATTGTGTCCGTTCGTGGCCCAAAGAACAAATCCGAATACCTGGTATTATTTAGCAAAATGGCCACGAAAACGTTCATCAATCGAGAGAATGGGTAATATGTTGTAATCAATTTAATTGACAAACCCTGTCAGTCTAGACGGCTAAGAAACGAGACGTTTGGGCGACGAAACGACAATCCATACGATGATATATCGAGTGGACCTCATCGGTCATAATTCAATTGGTCCTTAAGTCAATGCTTTGGCTTGTTTAGAAGCCAACTAAGTCAGGTGGACCCGTAAAAAATTTGTGTCTAATCTCAAATCTAATTGAAATTGATCATTGTACGTGCAATAAATATACCAACCCGTTTGCTTGTTACATGCATGATTCTCGAAGGTACATTCCAGGTTGCTAAAATTCTCGCCTGATTCATTGTTTTTGAGCAGTGCACTGCATATCCTGCTCAGTTGACACCCTTCACACGAAACAACGCCCAAGTGACCCAGCTGGTGATGTCCCCGGATGGCCAAATGCAATTTTGGAAATACTCAACTAGTCTTTGTAACCCAAACTAAATGAGACTTGGGTATTCGTGAAGCAAGCTGGTGGGCGTCTTTTGAGTCTCGAAATTTATCCCTCACCAACCATACTACAGGGAACAGATCAAGCCAAACGAAACTGCCTAAAAACAGCCAATAGACTGAAGTATGACTGTTAAAAGTTCGTTAGGCTATCTATATATGTGATTTTAAGAGAAATTCAAGCTACGGGGCCATGTATATATAAAAAAACGGGAATGAAACTTTGTTTAGAGCCCGAATAAAGCAACAGCAGCGGCGATAGTTGTCAGATTTGGATTTTGTTACGACTACGTCTAATATATTCGGCACTAGGCACCTCATTTACCAAGCGAGGTCCCAGCCGCTTTTCAAGGATCACGCTTGGGGCCATGATAAAGTAGGAAGCCTTTGAAATCCGAACCATAGGTGTCTTTATTATAGGCGGGGTAATTACACATATTTTGTAACCTGGCAAATAATGATTTCTACTATATATTGCCCCCAACGTTCGGTGCTGACATTTGGTTATATCAAGCTTCATATATTTATGTCAAGTTTAGATGGTGGAAACCAGTTTGTCATCCTGTTATCAAGCAAAAACCTTTGTCGAATCCGCTATCATGTTCATAACTCGGTAATTGTTATCATGTTTTTAGCATGTCAAACCTGTCAAACATGTATAACTTGGCACATTAGATTAGGATTACGCATTGTATGTGACCTTAAATAGTATATATGAAATAGCCTCATATGGCTGATCGTGGGTCAAATTGCTGTGGGTCGCTCAGTCAGGGTAAATTTGGACTTCGGCATCGTTTATTTATATATTTGATGAAAATGCATTAACACAAGCAAACAAATGTTTCAGCACTTAGCATTTAGCAATGTAAGAGACACATTCGAAGTTTAGACCCAATTTACACCAAATTTTCTATTAAACTAACAAATATGCTCAATTTTGGCAATATTATGCTCCCAGTGTTTGTTACTAAACAGGAAAAACGAAATTATTGGTTCATCCGGTGCTACAAATAACTTAAGGCATGCTGTAATTTTGTGAACAGAATCCTGTTAATGTGACAAACCCTGATACTGCCCCGCACAGTTCCAACACATACAGAGATCATTACCAAGAATGCAGTTTTTGGCTGCGTTGCAGTACTCAATACAGATTTACAGGATTTACCAGCGCACTGGCTGGTGCTTGATGCGATTTATATTAGCCTGAAGCATTGTAAAATACTCGGAACGGTCTATGTTACTGCGAACTGTTATGTTTCAAGTTTAAAAGTTCCAGCTTAAGTACTACCGAACAACCCATAATCAGTTATGGATATCACCAAGATGGATTTGGTTCAATTAGAACATATAGCGCAAGTATCTGAATGGCAGGGAGTAACCGGAATTCCGGTTCCGGTTTCGGCGAAAATCGTGTTCCGGTTGCGGTTCCGGCAAAGGGCAAAAACCATACCGGAACCGGAATTCCGGTTTAAAAATTTTGTTTGAAATTTTTCACATTTTTGCTTCATCTGTGATCCAAACATATGTAATATATATTATACAATGATCAAACTCCAATACAACCGAGCCAAAGAAAAGATTAACTAACCAATTTGCCGTGTGAAACGTAAGTAGGGCACATAATTTTAGCAGGAATTTTTCATAATTACCTGCAGGAGTTTGTTAAATCAAAGCCAGGTCGATGCTTGTAGCAGCTATTTTACACATCCAGAAGTCTGTGGGATACATTTGAATTAAACCGGTCCAACTCGGTAACAGAGTGTGGCTTACGCAGAAGTACTTAGCCTATGCTTGGCTAACATAAATTGCGTCAAGCACCAGCCGGTGCGCTTTAAACTTTGTAAATCAGGTGAAACTGAAGTAACGTTATCTGCAACGCAAGCAGAAACTGCTTCCTTGGCAATGAACTGTATTTATTGAAACTGTGCGAGCAGCATCACAGTGTGTCTCATTTAAATCATTCTGATAAGAAAGTTATCAACATTATGACCTAACTGACGGGCACTGTTTGTCCAACGCTAGCCTAAACAGTGTCTCTGAACACTGATCAGAAAATTACCTTCTATCTATTATTTTATCTTAGAATCATATAAACCAATAATTTTAAGTTTGCTACAGAAGAACATGCAACAAACGTATGCGTAGTAAAGGGAGGCGACTGGAGACAGATCGAAAGTGTGTATTCTACGCTCCAAGCTTTGTAAGCACATTCGATATGACGCAGTATACGCAGTGGTGTATAGTGGAAGGCATTTTTTTGCTCTGAATGTCCAAAAACCGACATATTTGATCGATAAATAAACATTATTAGCTTCCTCAGTCTCTTTAAAGTTTCAGAAAGGCAATAATACCATCGCAATACATTAAGTTTAATGTAAAAGTTATTTTTAATGCATTTTAAATCCACTATACCTTCATTGCTTCCATCATCTGTTTTACTATATATAAATTTCGAAGACCAGGTTCCGGTTCCGGATCCGGTTTAAATGGACGGTTCCGGTTACCGGTTCCGGTAAATTTCGGTTCCGGTTATTCCCTGCTGAATGGCTAAAACAGCTGCTACAAGCATCCATAGCACAGCCATCGTGCGTTTAAGAGATTTGTAACGAGCTCAGACGAGTGCGTCGGCACGAGTTTGAACGAGTTAAACACACCCGCGCGTACAAATTACTTGACGAATTAATATTTTCTCTTGTTTGGTTGTAATCCAACTTCATCACGTGATATATATAAACTACGTTTTGGACACACATCTTGAGCAAAAATGTGGAAAATTTTAACAAAATTTGCAAACCGGAATTCCTGCTCCGGTATGGGTTGTGCGTTTTTCAAGAGCCGTAACTGAAATACGACTTTCGGCGGACCCGGAATTCGATTACTCATTGATAAATTTATATTAAGCACGCATCGAAAAGCAACCGGGTTCGCGCCCGGGGAGCGGCTGAAACATGTGAGCTAAATATAAATAAATAAATAAATAAATAAATAAATAAATAAATAAATAAATATATATATATATATATATATATATATGTATATATATATATATAAATGTTTATATGTAATAATGTGCTGATTGTCACGGTCTACAGCTTCAGCAGTGTACGACCGACCGCACTTGAATAATTGCGGTAATAAGTCAATCTTCATTATCAAAGCTTTGCTATCTCCACGGCCTCAACCCAAAGCTGTAATAACTCAGTTTATCAGGCAACACATAGTTGTTTCCATCTTTAACCCAATCGATTTCGGACTATGTCAACTCGTGGGCTGGGCGTTGGAGCGTGAAAACATGATTAAACCTGGCATGGCATGGAAAAAGCGAAACCATCATCAACACCTCGAGGTGGGGCTCGCTCAGGTGTTTGTTGCATTCTTACACACACCGCAATAACCGGTCGGCGTATCCTTTTTTGCATTTTAAACATGACACATTCCCATTCCGCAATAAATATATAAGAAGAAACAGCAGGTTTTCGGTTTGGACTCAGGAGCAAACCGAAAACGAAGATATGACCAAGAATGTGGAGAAGGTGATCCGAGTTCCTTCGAACACAGGTCCGCATGTAAAAATTTCTGAGTCCTCTGGTACCCACAAAATCTCAAGGCTTGTCCACCGATAATAGGCCAGCACCTGCTTGCTCGGGATAATTTTAGCAGGACCGCGAAGCTCTAAAACTGTAAATGTATATATATACCGGGAGCTATGGGAGTTTATCATTATTAACTTTAAACTATTCTTCTCTATTCAGCTTAGCCGGTGACATTCGCTGCCCGACGAAGAATGTGACCCATTTTCATCACGCGCCCCTACCACACAACCGGCCACATTTCGAACGATGGGTTTCCCGCTTAAGTATATTGCGAAATTAGACAGAGCACTAATTCAATACATCGCCTAGTTTTCGAACGCATACCCACCAACACAGCCTTTTAGATGGGGCCAAAGAAAACCAACGATCCAATTAGTAAAAGGAACAACTTTTGATGGCAGCAACCACTGTATAAAAATTGGCTACTAAATGAAATCGCCAAGTATATAGTTTGGACAATGGGTGCTCGAAAGATCGACAAAGTTTTCAGGACGTGGCTCACTGAACGGGACTAATATATGTCTTTGATGCAGCTAGCCATTTGGAACCCCAGCTTGTCATTTCGTCAACAGGACTGACTAGTGAACATGAAAGATTATTCACATTACGGGGTGCTCACTGCTCGTTGGATATACCCGCTGGATCAAGATTTCAGCTCGTACCCTGCCCCTGGCTTTCCAACGTAGTGGTCTCCTACTGACAGTGACGAGGAATAGACGAGTTAAAGAGACTGAAACATCTAACGGAAACAAGAATAGGGCAAAAATTTTAACCGGAACCGTCCTACCAGCGAGTACCTGGAACCGGAACCCGATTTTTGCCGAAACGGCAATTGCGGTTCCTCCTTGCGCCGTACCGATCATGAACCATAAGCTATAGCCTACTGAGTGTTTAACAGCGGCGGCAAATAGTCACTGGATGGCCGTTCCGTCCGCCCACGTTTAAAAAGGTTTCCCAATATTTCGAGGCATTCCGTTTATTTGGAAACGATTTAGACCAACAAAACAGTTCATCCCAAGACGCTGATCAACGTCGGATCTTACCACAAAGCAATCCATTAATTCGCCCAAACCCACGTCACAGCTGGTACGAGTGACAGCCAAAGCTCAATAAGACTTGTCATGGCATACTTATCAATGCTAGGAACACTATCAGATTGATGTATATATGTTTCAAGTATAATTATGCATTTAAAGTCTAAAATTAATTTTTAAGTATATATTTAAATTTTTCTTAGCGAAATCCCGGCTCCCTCCCATTCCCATTTAAGTTTTACCCACACACAACTTAGCCACAGTCCGCGCTACGCCTAGCAATGCCACAAACCAAACGAATATAGTTAATGAGACGGTAATGCATTTCCCGGGGCTTAATAGTCACCACAGCTATATAATTCACGCAGCTGGCGGTACGTATGTGTCGGGGTTCCCTACCGATTTTAATGTCGCACCTCGTAATAATAAAAATTATGCGGCATAGATAGATAGATTTATGTTTCTTTCATAATATTTTTTAGCACAAAGAACACTCAAGAACACCATGTGTGCACGAAAAAAACCGGTTCTTTCATTTTTTTCCGAAACAAAATCTTTTGAGACAACCGGTGGCGAGGCGGAGCGTTAAAAGGCTTCTTGCCTGACTGGTTCTCCAGGAACGCCGCGAAATCAGCGCATTATTGGAATAAAGCTAAAACTCTCTGCCACTAAAAGCATTCGATTCGGGTTTTAGAGTTTGTATTCTTCTACACTAACCACTCAGCCTATTACAATAACAATGCGTATATATTTATAAGAACGGATCTTAATATCGGGCTCTGCTTCATCAAGCCGCAAGGAGTGTTGCCCAAACAAGGGGCATTGCCTGTTCGAAGGGAACAATTGGGATTCATCAGTCAGCTCTCACCACATTTGGCTGAACAGCCGGCTTAGTTTTCGGAGGTCACTGCCGACGGCCTCTCACCACCGCGTGTGCCTAACTCAGAAAAATTGCACTGGCATCACGTTTTGTTTAAAATTTTGGCCGTTTTGGGTTCATCTGTGGTCGAAACACATACACAATGGTCAAGTTCCGATACAACTAAACAAAAGATTAAATCAGCAAATTAAAGTGTGAAACGGTAATATGATACATAATTTCAGTAGGAATTTTTCATCTTAACTCTGGAGAAGTTTGTTAACACAACAAAGCCAGCTCGATGCTTATAACAACTATTTTACACATTCAGGAGTCTACGAGGTATGTTACAATTAAACCGGTCCAACTCGATAACAGAGTATGGATTATTTAGCAGTAATTAGCTGTACCAAAATTGCGTCAAGCATCAGTCAGTGCGATTGTGAACTTTGTGAATCAGTCTACATTAAAGTAAAGTAACATATCTGCATGGCAGCCAGTGGCTGCGTTCTTCGTAATGAGCTATATTTATTGAAACTGTGCGAGCAGTATAACAGTTTGTCTTATTTATAAGATTCCGATCAGAAAGTTATCATCATTATCATCTAGTTGACGGGAACTGGTTGCCCAACGGTAGCCTAAACAATGTTTCTGACCACTGATTATAAAATTATCCTATCCTTTCTTTATTTTCTTTTAGAGCCATATAAACAAATAATTTCATGTTGCGCACATAATAACAAACCCGTGTGTAGTAAAGGGCGGCGATTGGAGACATAGCGAAAGTGTTTAGTCTACGCGAAGAATACAAGAATGTTTAGTTACAAGCACATTGAGTTTAACGCAATTTAAGCAAGGCTGTATAGTGAAAGGCATTTTTTACTCTACGGGTACAACAACCAACACATCGATACATAAATAAACATTATTAGCTTCCTCAGTCTCGTCAAAGTTCCAGAGAGGCAATAATGCCATCGCACTACATTAAGTTTAATGTCATATAAAGGTTATTTTTAGTACATTTTAAATCCACTATACCTTCATATATTCCTTCTCCTTTTTACTATATATATGTTTCGAAGACCAGGATCCGAATCTGGTTTACATTGACTGTTCCAATAGCTGGTTCCGGTTATTCCCTTATGCGATGATATTGTCATGTTTTGGTTTGGTCCTTGGTACCATGGCAATCTGCATATATGCTTGAGGTCAGAGATCCCAGGGGAACGGGGGTCTGACGCTTCAGGGGATGATACCCTATCCCCTATAAGCATGATTGCCAATTTTCTCTGACGTAACTTTGTTTCTTGCTAGAATACCATCTATCAAAATATCAAGAACCAACCCGAGCTACGAGCAGTCGTAGCAACTATTGATGACTGTCATTCTTGTTAATATGTCACAGATGACTGTCATTCTCACGCTTATGCCATCGATGACTGCAATTCTTGCGCTTGTGTCATTGATGACTGTCATTCTTGCGCATATGTCATCGATGACTGCCATTCTTGCTCTTATGTTATCGGTGATTGTCATTCTTGCGCTTATATAATCGATGACTGTTACTCTTGCTCTTATGTCAATGATGACTGTCATTCTTGCTCTTATGTCATTGATGATTGTCATTATTGCTCTTATGTTATCGATGATTGACATTCTTGCACTTATGTCATCGATGATTGTCATTCTTGCTCTTGGCTATCTTTTTTGCTCCTATGTGATCGATGACTGTCATTCTTGCTCTTATGTCATCGATGACTGTAACTCTTGCTCTTATGTCATTCGGTATCACTGTTCTAGCGCCTTGAGCGACGACAACAAATTTTATCAGGGTAATAGATGCGCCCAAAGAAGATTTGAGCATCGTGCAAACATGCTTGAGGCTAAGCCGAAAACAGCCACATCGTTATTTCGAATGCTGCAAAGCGTGTGACTTTGATCGGGTTTCATACTCTTCTACATAATCGCTATTACGTATCATCAAAACTTTTCCAAAGCCCGCCAAAGTGCATGGAACAACGCTGGTATTAGTAGCTTTAAGAATCCCAGAGCAAAAGAACATTTAGGCCAAAAACACGCCGCGCGCCTAAAAAACACCGTGAGGAAAAAATCTATGAGCTTACACACCTCCAGATGAGTTTTCAAGCATCACGCTAATGAAAAATTTAAAAAATTGCAAATCTCAATATTTTTAGCAGGCTGAGCACTAAGCACAGGCTCATGTAGTCTTTTCAAGCTCCGATCATGTCACTACTTATATATATATCGGATGACTGATGACACCTACACAGAACGACGTTTTCAGTACAAACATCGCAGTGTCAACGTGCCACAATTTATAAAGAAATGGTGTCCAGCGATGGGCAAATCCCGCTCCCTCAGCCAAAAATTTCTATCTCCAAGCCAAAAAAACAAAATTCTCATCTATCTCATCCAATGTGCGTTATAAAAAGCGAGTGATTCTACCACCGCCAAACAAAAGATATATCCATCACAATGATTTGTAAAGCGTTAGCTGAATATAGCTCAGACTGCTGGAAGCAACCTAATACCCTAGCCGAGCTACATCCAACGTCAAAAGCCCAGCAAGCTCTTCTACTGGGCTTTTGCCACGGGTTTTTGAATACAACCAACCGCCATTTTCTTTGCTGACTTAAGTTTCGCCCTGCGTTTTTGGGCAAAATCGACCATAATTTTCGATTTAACAAAAAAAATCATAATTTCGATTTCCGATCAAAGCACAAAAAAACACCCGATGCAAAAAGTCAATCGTAGAAGAACAACAACTGCGTTGTTGACAAAAGACCCGATATTACGACCAGCCGAGAGCAGACGAATAGGACTTTGTTGGTTAAGAAAGACGACGATGAACAAGTATCGCCGAGAACTTATTTACCAATTTTTCAACACTCTCTGCGTACAATCCCGACGAAGCTGATTCGATCGATTTGAAGACTCCAATCCTCTGCGGAAATTAAAAATTCATCTCAAAACAAAACTAAAAGACAGAGAACCTGTTGCGGTGGGCAACTGTGTTGTGTGGATCAACAAGCTATATATATTTTCATACATATATACACATAATATATATTTTACATATATACAATATACAATTTATCTAGCACTATAGTACAACTACGACCACAGATAGTCTTTGGGGATAGGGCGATTACTTCCCCCTGCGCCGACCCCGGTGAGTTCCCGACATGCCCCCTGGCAGCACCGCGGCTATGCCGCTTTGGGACTTCGGACCTTGAACATGTATCTGCCACCAAATAATCAGCATGAAGTATATATATTATAAGTTCATCTTTGAATACATACAACATTGGACTCAAAATATGTAAATTATATCTATATGGTCAAACATGCAATATTTAATATTACGTTGGGATAATTCAATTGTATTTCATTATTTGCACTATTATTTTACTTGAGAATAATTATAGATCTTCCTGTTCTAAGTTTTAAGAATCAAATGCTACGACTATCACTCAATCATAAGAATGAAATAAACCAGTATATAACTCGCAAACGTACGTGAAACGTACGGACTGTGTCTAGCGACCGTGACGACGGAACACCTGGTGACCATGAGGACGGAGCGTCTAATGACCATGACGACGGAGCGTCTACTGACCATAACGCCGAAGCGTCAACTGACCGTGACCAAGGAACGTCTAGTGACAATGACGACGGAATGTCTAGTAGCCATGACAACCGGAGCGCCTGGTGACCGTGAGGACGGAGCGTCTAATGACCATGACGACGGAGCGTCTACTGACCATGACGCCGAAGCGTCAACTGACCGTGACCAAGGAACGTCTAGTGACAATGACGGAATGTCTAGTACCACGACGACCAGAGCGCCTGGTGACCATGACGACGGAGCGTCTACTGACTATGACGCCGAAGCGTCAACTGACCGTGACCAAGGAACGTCTAGTGACAATGACGACGGAATGTCTAGTAGCCATGACGACCGGAGCGCCTGGTGACCATGACGACGGAGCGTCTACTGACCATGACGCCGAAGCGTCAACTGACCGTGACCAAGGAACGTCTAGTGACAATGACGACGGAATGTCTAGTAGCCATGACAACCGGAGCGCCTGGTGACCATGAGGACGGAGCGTCTAATGACCATGACGACGGAGCGTCTAATGACCATGACGCCGAAGCGTCAACTGACCGTGACCAAGGAACGTCTAGTGACAATTACGACGGAATGTCTAGTACCACGACGACCAGAGCGCCTGGTGACCATGACGACGGAGCGTCTACTGACTATGACGCCGAAGCGTCAACTGACCGTGACCAAGGAACGTCTAGTGACAATGACGGCGTAATGTCTAGTAGCCATGACGACCGGAGCGCCTGGTGACCATGAGGACGGAGCATCTACTGACCATGACGATGGAGCGTCTACTGACCATGACGCCGAAGCGTCAACTGACCGTGACCAAGGAACGTCTAGTGACAATGACGACGGAATGTCTAGTAGCCATGACGACCGGAACGCCTGGTGACCATGACGACGGAGCGTCTACTGACCATGACGCCGAAGCGTCAACTGACCGTGACCAAGGAACGTCTAGTGACAATGACGACGGAATGTCTAGTAGCCATGACGACCGGAGCGCCTGGTGACCATGACGACAGAGCGTCTACTGACCATGACGCCGAAACGTCAACTGACCGTGACCAAGGAACGTCTAGTGACAATGACGACGGAATGTCTAGTAGCCATGACGACCGGAGCGCCTGGTGACCATGACGACCGGAGCGCCTGGTGACCATGACGACCGGAGCGCCTGGTGACCATGACGACGGAGCGTCTACTGACCATAACGCCGAAGCGTCAACTAACCGTGACCAAGGAACGTCTAGTGACAATGACGACGGAATGTCTAGTAGCCATGACGACCGGAGCGCCTGGTGACCATGACGACGGAGCGTCTACTGACCATGACGCCGAAGCGTCAACTGACCGTGACCAAGGAACGTCTAGTGACAATGACGACGGAATGTCTAGTAGCCATGACGACCGGAGCGCCTGATGACCATGAGGACGGAGCGTCTACTGACCATGACAACGGAGCGCCTACTGACCATGACGCCGAAGCGTTAACTGACCGTGACCAAGGAACATCTACTGGCCATGACTACAGAGCGTCGGCGCTTAGAGATCATGACGATGTTTCAAGTGCTACGACGGCAACAATGCACCGCTAATATGTACCTTTCGTGGCAACTCTAAGGTTACTTTAATATCAAACCGTACCAACCTTTTGTGTTTCTCCAATGACTGAAAGATGAAAAATTTTGAGATTTCTCAACTTGAAGAACCATTTTTACGTTGTAGGCACCTAGCACTTGCCTTATTGAAACGGAACCAGAGAAGCGAGCTGAGTTTCAGCTGAGAGCTCTAGTGGAAGATTGTGAAAATTTGTTGTCTGTCGGTGTCATTCATAAGTCAATTCTGGGTGGAAAGTTTTTCGCAAAAGTTTTCGTTCGATAGCAAAACTGATAACGATTTGCCTTTTAGTTGAACGCTAAGAGTTCATCGGGCTAAAATGGAACAAATTGGTTTTTAAGGGTTCTTTGCAACATCTGATTACGCGGGTACCCGTGTTTCGAAGTCCGTATTTCGTGACTAAGGCATCGAAAACGGAGACCGCTGCCCGGAATCAGCGCATCGAGATATATAATTTTGTTGAACACAATTTTTATGTGACCACTCTCTAGACCGCTGTGGGACGAATATGATTAGCTGGCTATTTGCCAGGGATTTAAAATTTAGGCATCGTTATCCCATGTTTTTACCTTATAACGAGTGTTTATCTGGCTAATCAAGCACGATGAATACTACGATGGTTTATTTATGAGACACACTATACTACATTTTTTCATGGGGTTTAAAGGGTCTTACGGTCGTTGAACCCGATTTTCAGATTACAGACTGTCTTCATTTGGATGGTTATGTGGCGTTCCTCAACTCCGATCAGACCCACATTTTATGGACTCGAGGGTTCCACACGTTTTATGGTGAGGTACACATCAAACGCAAAGTCTGCAGCTACATGTGATAACACATAATCACAACTTATACATGAATCCACACTCCGTTTCACCCTAGCTTGCGAGATACTAGTTTGAAGCATACCGCGAAAATACAATAGTTTTTTACGGTATTCTGCAACCACGAAAACCTGTGGACAATACTAATGAGCCACATAATTTATTTTGAAAATGTGACAAATTTTGACTGTATCGGGGCCAAAATTTAACTTCTAGGTAGTATTCCAAAAGGTTAATGGTATGTTCAAGCAATGAAACCAACGTGATTTAACAGGTAAATAAACCTATCTCTCGTAGATGAAACTCAGTAAGCAAAATGAACTTTATTTTGTCAAAATTATGAAAACTTCTTTACGGGAAATTTATAAACTTTGAGTCAGCTCAAAAAAGCATAGTTGTAACTAGTTCCCAATGATATGATTATTAAGATTTCGATATTGAGTAGCCATAAATGGCTTAACTCAAAAAGTTTCCAATTCATGTCGGTTTGTGAGAATTCATAAGAGCAGTGCCAAACACAAAGCTAGGACCACAAGTATATTTCATTGCGCGCAGATTAAAACAAAAATTACCAAGGCATATCAATTTGTGAGAGTTATGCCACGAATATACAGATACACCTAAATATATATGATTTCCTTGGTATTCTGCTAAATGTGTTTTCCCTATGGCTTCATTCATCTCATGTTTTTCTCTTAGTCCGCCCACCACATCAATCATGGTTAAGATGTCCTCAACATGTCCCGTATTGAAGATCGCCCTCTGGTGCCTCTAAAACGCAGCTGGGGTATCAAAAATCAAACCCACTGTGAACCCGACATCTGCTCGCGAGTTCATCATGTGTTATTCGGGCTTCTTTAAATAGTGGGGGAGGGGTCCCCTACGTGTTTCGAGCTCCCCAAGCCCCCTCCAGTCCATGTCCACAAGTACTTTCATGCCGCACTAAAATAGCTAAATTTTTGCCTGAAAAATATGTGAATTTCTCCTAGTTTGCCTAAAAAACCTCCAAATTTCGCCGTTCGTGCGGGGCTAAAAATAACTAAAACTTTCGCTTTTAAGAAAGCATAATTACAATCATCTGCCAAAATAGTGATTTTCGATAATACTTTATGGTCTCTCAGTTCAATTGGGGACCCCCAGATGATCTGGCAGCAATTATTGTCCCCCAGATGTTTTCGGTTCACCCAGTTTCCAACTGGTGGGACCGCCAGGCTATGCCCCCAGGTATTCCACAACATGAACTCCTTAAACCCTTGGCAAATCTGATATCATCGAAAAGCCTATCATGTAGAAGGAGAATAAGGCCAGTGTGAGTGCAGTAATGTAGCAACACTATTGCAATTTTTTGCGTTTGCTTTAGCGATATAATCTAACTCGCTTGGAGCAACGCTTCTTTCAATAGCGGTCAACTGTGCAAAATGCTGTTTTTGCCCGACCATGCCGCCACGGGTAGAGTCTTTGCTTGCTGGGCTCAGATATATTTTGAAAAGAGTTGTTGTTCAACACTTATGACTGTGCCCCTGGGTTCGAGCTGCTTCAATGATTTCTTGCCCAAATTATGGTTAGTCCAACACGACTTGAACGGGGCTACCTACAACAATTGTGTCGATTCGGCGGCATATTTTTGTGGTCGGTGGAGCAGCACAGACGAAACCAGGACAAGTTCAATACAAATTTCTCTAATATCTAATAGGAAGTAGATTTAGCTTGAATTGGCCTCAGGGGGGCGGACTTCCACCTCCCGTCCCTCTGTCGCTATATAATTATTTATCAGAACAGTTGTTTTCGAAATATGCCTTGTACGTGAAACATATGTACATAGTTTTGAAGCAAAAGTCTTCAGTAAGTAACTTCAAAAACTCTCGAACCCCCAATTTTCCAAAATACTCGGAAAAAACGTAAAATCTGCGCATCAGCAAACAAATCACGAATTGGAGCTTACTAAAAAAGGGCATACCAAAAGTGGAAACAATGTCGCGTCGCGATGGAAGTGACAAGTTTGATATCAAAACCTACGTTATACATACGTACACATAAAGCCGTAAAAAGTACCAATTATAATCGCTCTCCTAAGATCAGAAATAGACCGTTTTAACGAGCTCCGTAAAACAAAAGCATAAAATTGAATGCTAAAACTACAAAAATTACCTATAATAATATATACCCGCCATCAGAGAACACCCACCGGGAAAAAGCTTCTATACATTAGGTCTCCATAAAGCTGGTTTGCCGATACAAATTGTTGGTATCAGAAAGGCCATAAAATTTTAAAAAAATATCAAACCCAACATTGGCCGTAAGCGAATCAATTTTCAAATCATCAATTAGTAGCAGTCAAACAACAGTAGTAATCGACAGAATCCGATTTGAAACGCGAGGAGATAATTTGAATTTGAGAATTTTAAAATAGAATATTGCCATGGTTACGGCGACAATATACTACCTGGCACGTGTCAAAACAATTATTATTACATCAGCACCGATTATATAATTATCGGCAAACACCGGAAATTACTATACGTCCAATATCGGGCTATCGAAATCACTCAAAACCACCGCGGACTACAAGTCCCGCCCGGAAATTGTTATTTTTTCACTTAGCTAGTCCAGTAGGAGCCATAATTATGGGATTCCACATAACAGCTTCCGGAATCCAAATCACGACTTCCGAAATCCAAATATACACCCCGAGATCGCCCCCTTCCCCTCAAACCGCCCAAATCCACGTGGTACAACTTTCAACCTTTACGTTTAGGAAATGCTGTTTGAGAGAATAAATATTTTAACGCTATAATTTAGTTAACATAAATTCCAAACAAAATAAATAATAAGAGATATTATAAAATTATGACTAATGTTAATCCGTTCGCTGTAGTCATGCACAGAATATTTTTTAATAGATGGTCCATTTTAAAATTGAAGTGGGTAAAAATTGTCGTCGAAAAAATAAAATTACTGGGTATGGGCAATTTTTCACGACTCAGAAGTTTTCAAGTTACTGGCTAATGCCTATATATAGCGACCAGAAGCTTTAGTTGGCATAGAGTCCAACGATTTATGTATAATAAATGCGAGGCAATTCTAGAAAGAGGTATGTTCGGAAAGGAAGCCATGATTCCGAACCCAATCTGTAAAGATGCCTAACCTCATCTGTTAGTAGAGTCATGCAAAAAAATTATTTATCCAGTGCCAACTCATGAAATTCCGCTCAACAACTTCAAATTCTTTATTTTCTCAATTTCACAAGCCGATGTTTGGATCAAGGCTATTCCATCGATGTCAAGGAGGCATTTCATTCCGGGAACCACTCTGCGCTTAAAGCGGGGTTTTCCTCACTCCGAAATTGCTCATTTTTAAAGATATAGCGGAAATTTTGCTACTATTCGACTCAGCTTATCAATGCGGTTCGAATGGTAAATAAAATTATCAACAGAAATGTTTTTAGAAATTTCGCGTGTCAAGCGAGGGACCAATTGTAATACAAAAAATCGAAAGACATATATATTGCCGAAACGCATCTTTTCTGAATCAAAGCTGAGTCGAAATTGCCAAAATTACCCCATGTATCCTTCAAATTCGCCAATTTCGGGCTGGGGAATTGTGGCAAACTAGCTTACCAATTGTAATACAAAAAATCGAAAGACATATACATTGCCGAAACGCATCTTTTCTGAATCAAAGCTGAGTCGAAATTGCCAAAATTACCCCATGTATCCTTTAAATTCGCCAATTTCGGGCTAGGGAATTGTGGCAAACTAGCTTGTCCACAGGATCAAAATTTTACCTGGGGGCTTTGAGCTTGCGGCAAGCAACTCCAATCTTGGGAGTAATACTTGGGGAAACTTCCTAGGAAATCCGTACCCCCGTTTCGTGTTTCTCAACCATTTTTATCGCTGTTGTAGCTGCATATTTATTAAGCTGAGAAATAAAGTGGACTTCATTTTACTTTTGTCATAAATAGACGTCGAAATATAAGTGTTTTTTATACCATTTTCATGATAGGACGATCATTTTGGTGTGATCTGAAAATACTAAGATTCTGCTCCTTAGGGAGGCCAAAATTTACCTTGAAGGCATTACCTGTGGGAGCCACCGATATCAAATACAGTGGGCGGCTCGAAAATCCTGGGTCCCCCTCCCCCTCCTCTGTTAAGAAGACATGGAAGAGTGAATGGCGCACATTAAAGAGCTGATGGTTTTCACTTAGCGGGCTCTATGTAAAAGGATGTCTTAGTTTCCGTCAAAAAAAATTGTAGAATCGATGCTAATGGTAAAGATTATAGTACGGGAGCCTGACCAATTTTATGAATGTGTCACTGCTATTAAATAGTTTTATTTCGACAATTCATAATGATATATTAACTGACTCAAATAAAGCGTGGTCTGCTGAAACGTTGCTTTCAGTATAGAAACAATTATACGGCAACAGAAAGGCCAAACATACCTGTTGAAACGGCAACACTCGGCACATTGCAACTAATCAGACACCCCAGGATTATCACCGGGTAACCAAGGAAGGAATCACCACCGGACACTTACGGTTCTCCACGGTCACGCTGTTGGGGCCTCTACCTCGAGGTGTATATACCATGTTAACTCCGTATAGAGACCAAGATATCTACTAGTAAGCGTAATAAGTTACAAAAAGTGAGCGGAGAAATAGGCGAAGGATTTTATATCTCATTTATGTATTTCAACTAAATATTTAATCAATTTATATCACGTTTTAAAAAATTAATGTTAAATCCTTAATACAAAAAGCATATATGCATGATAAACCACCACATCTAATTGACATACACTGTAAAATTTTTCAGCTCTAAAAGTCACGTATTCATGATCAGCGACATCAAAATAGATATTTAAAAGTTGTTTGAATATAAAGCAAATTTCATCGCTTCTGGTCACTTTGTAAGTGTATAGATGGGTCTACCTGCTAAAAAAATCGATTCACTGATTAATTAGGCTCAGAACCTCCGAAGGATCGTGTGGGATCCAATACCGCGGCTTAACCTAACTAATACCAGTTTTTGGGACTATTTCTTTTTGCTTTTCCAATCGATCAACAATTACTATGCTTCTCCATATTCTGCTAATCTATATTTATGCTCGTCGGTTATTAAAAGGTACAATCACGAAATGGTACTTGGAATTTCTTTAGGGGTTGCCTGAATCCCACCGACTCAACCATTTCATTGAAACCAGTCCAGCGACCTGGCTGGATTTCTCTGTTGGGGAATGCCAAACAAAATTTCCCTTTACATATACGTATCTTATGTATTTATATATAGCATATAAGTTCACATATGCTCAATGCTTCCAAATTAATACTACAGAACAAGGTAATCGTAAAAATACTAAATAGAACGTTTCAAAACCTGCTTATTCAATACCGAAAAAAAGACATTTCTACTATGCTCGGCCAAATGGTTTCTAGGGTCCTCTTTTATAATTCATATACGTACTGACATATCTTCACACAAATACGTACAATAAGCAAGTATTAATTTCGCGTAAACTCATTCTTATCAAAGTGACATAGCATTACATGCACTGACACTACAGCGCGCTGAAACCATAAAGTGATTGCCGCTTATCGATAAATAATGAGCTAATCAGATTGTTGTTACATTTACAGAATTCCTAAAAAATTGAAATGTCACATGCCGATTGCACGAGGAAACACGTCTTTAATTTGGTCCAAACGGAAAATAAATTTATATAATCATTTTACAGCGGAAAAACTTGTTTCTTTTATACAACTCAAAACTTTTCTTCAGACCAAAATCACTTATGATTATATAATACAACTCAAACTTTAACATAAATTTGTTACCTATTCCGTGGCTTTAGCTTAAGGAATTCATGGGGTGTTTTCAATTTAAGGCAGTTCCGAAAACAAACGTGACTACATGTCTTAAAGACAACGTGTGAAGAAATATTAACAGGGCTGGATCAGCTCGCACCTCTGATATTGGCTAAACAGGTATCTCTCCACATTAAAGCTTAAAGCATCATGTTGTTTCTTCCTCCAATTTCTTTCGTCCTTTGAAAATTTCCTCGACTGATGATGCATTAATGAAATTATGGTCGTTTTATTTTCTACCAGAAATGAGAAAGTTTCCGTTTGCGCCTAAATACGGGAGTGTCCAATCCAAGACGTCTGATGAGGGACAGTTTTTCAATGCTGAGCGTGCTTTAACAGGTTCGTAAACTACTACATATATTTCAATATATCCAGACTGAGCAATTCACTACAGCTTAAGCTAATAAAGCAATGTGCGAAAACAATGTTCAGGCCTGACAATGTTGTTCAGCTTTGGCCGTATCTTAAACTTGTGAAACATATATCGCTAAATTGCAACCCCGTATTTAGGTTAAATATAATTACTGTGTATGTATTAATATACATGGATATAAATATTAAAAGTATGCATTTGACACATAGCTCGATCAAATATCTTATACACCATCATCCTGTGGGGCATAGGTCCTGAATAAATGTACACTACTAAAACAACACATCACAAGGACTGCTGTAAATTATTTATACAATAAGGTAGCTATATAAAGAAACAAGCAATGTCACCAACAAATATCCGTAAAAGAAGATAGACATGCTGAAAGAATGAGAGACTCAAGGAAGAGAACTGCCCGGCCCATGTTTAGACTACATAGGTCCCTTACGCCGTTTCGTTAAGGAACTACTTCACTCGAATCTTGCATACTGAGTTGAGAATCGAACTACCTTCGTAATACTCTTTGAGTGGATGCCCGCAAAGTCAAGTGTCGTCCATAAACCATTAGATGTAGTCCATTTTCACCAGGGCATCTTAGAATCAAATATGCCGCGGTGTTCTTCTCATTGCATGCAATACATTGCTGTGAGCTAGAACGTCTTGGTTCGAACAATAAAGTAAGTGTATCAAGGTACAATTTTTGATCAGGGTATTATGTAGTCCTAGATCTCTACATTCCAAGAGGAATCGTGAGTTTGATTCTGTGAGTACTTTCGCTTCGATTTACTTAAGCAGTGACAACATCGTACAATATATACCGTAACTGCGTAGAACATATAAGTACACACAATGCAAAAATGTAGATTTACCCACAGTTCAGATGTCCCCGATGTCGAACGAACATGGGGGCACCCATAGAAATCCACCACATTGTCGGCCGAGCTAAAAGCTTATATAGTCTGAAAACACTCCATCGTGACTGCTTACATAATAATATACTACTTGTTGCTTCAATGATGGCTACTAGAAATATTCTGTAACACAACACTGGATAACGCCAAGTTTGCCAAAAAATTACGAAATGCGGTTTAATATATCTGTTTTCGGATAGTTACTTTAACACCAAGTCTCAAGTACAGTACCCGCCAAAAATGACTGTCGCTCGCTCGCGACTGGCTCGAAAACATTTGTTGTAAAAATATAATTTATTATTAATTTACACAGTTTCGAAATCTCGAGCGAGCCACTGACTCATTCGAAAGGCGACGGTGATTTCTGGCGCCTACTGCAGAATCTATGCCAAAAAACTATCACATTCTACAACCCATAAAATTCAAAATACAAAGGCAAGGCATATATATATAATTATATATCGAAAACATCTATATAGATCACTATGAAATAATGTCGATAAATATGAAAGGTACAACTGCAGCTTTTTATATAATTTTTGGAGCAAAAAATGACCGCTAAAATTGATCTATGTTAATCCTACTTTGACAGAACAAATTCCAAAAATGGAGGCATTAAAACACTTTTATAATCTTGAATTGACAAAGCTACAAAATTGAAAATCAAATATAGAAATACTAAGAACTATACAATTAACCAGTGTAGGCATTTCCACACTTTGTAATACACCATTAGTGTCATTTATATGTATTATATACAACTAAAATCAAAACAGCAATAGTGAGCAGTCCGTGCTAACGAAAAAAACACTTTTTTACCGTTTTACAAGGTAGTACAATTTGTTAAGTTAAAATTTTGTTTGGAAACTGATCACTACACAATTTATTATTTACGAATGCCGGGATCACAACTTGAGTAAAAATCTGAGGAATATTTAACACATTTTTACCGGAATTCTGCTAGAGGTATTGTTTTCGCATTTTGCCGCAACCGCAATCGGAACATGATAATCGCCACAATCTAATTCAGGTTACTGAGTGTTAAGTATATCTATTGTTGTTTTCCATACCACTAAAGGCAATGAGTTAGCGAAACCTAAACTGGTCGGAACCAAAACCGGAAAGGCAAATTTTTGTTGAAACCGAAACCTGCCCTTACCAATATGGCAAACCAAGAAAAAGGATTAATGAGCCTCTCGTTTGGTAGAATCTAAACGTTAGACCCTGTATATAAATCATATTTATTATACTATAAAAGTACCGACGGTGCCTGGAAAATTGGAACATTTTAGCAAATTATGAGGAAATTATTACGTTTGCAAATGATAGCAACTTTTAGTAAATTATGTGCAATTTCGTCACTTCCAAAAACGTAGCTCATGCCGCACCTTAATGCCATAGGAATCAACTATATACCCCGTGGACTGACGAACCTTGGACATACGTAATATATTATTGAAACGGAGCGAGCAACGCGAGCGGAGTTTCCACCGAGAACGCCAGGGAGAAAAATCGTGAAAATTTATTTTTTGCCTGTTTTTGTTATTCGTAACTCATCTTGGGATGGATGGATTTCGACAAATTTTTTATTCGATATCAAATGTGACGACAATGTGCCCTTTAGTTGAATGCGAACAGCTCCAGCCCCCATCTTCGGGGTCTAAATGGCGAAAAAGCTGAGTTTAAATGTTCTTTGCCAAATCTGGCCATACGCGTACTAGTGTTTCACAGCCCATATTTCGGTACCACAAATTTGTTGGTGTTACATGCTTCGCATTACGAACGCCTCCCTTTTCAAACTCCTAGAGCCGGCACAGTTAATGATCCAAAATTATGATACCCTGTCACGCAAATAGCGCATGTCATGATAGAAACTGGCGCAACGACTAATATTGTCCTTCAATTCCAAAACAAGCCTTCGAAGGTTTTTGTCCGTCAAAAAACATACAACTTACCGTCATCTTCAATCACCAAGCGATTTGTAGGGACGTCAGGGATTGCTGACTGATCAAGAGCACTTGTAGATCCAGATGTGTCGTCAGTTTTCGAAACTTGGAATCGGAGTTGTTTGAAGTTACCGCCACCACCACCGCTAGCTTCTTCGTTAGACGAGCCAACTGTAGTATTATTGCTATCGTCAGCCATCGAAAATATCGAAAAACGGAATGAATATATTTTTGATAATTTCGGATATTTCGTTATAAATATTATTGCCTAGTAAACCAAAAATAAATTATAGCAATATAATATCGGCGAAAAACGTTTGGTGTCAACGAATATTACAGAAACTCTTAACTAGATTGATGGATTTTCGCAATTTTTTTATTCGATACGTATTCGCATAATCGGGGAAAACCCTTGCACATTTTACAGATCGAATTAGAACGTCTGAGTGTAAAATGCATGTCCTTCTCTGAGTATATCGTACATAGAATCATTTGTTGGTGTGCACTAACAGTAAAACATAAAATAAATTTTCGTGTTTTTCGGAAGGAGGGGGGCAGACAGCACTGCTGGCACTGATCGAGACTGGCACTTTTGTACCAGCTGCCGCTGCGCACCGATGTTCACAGTGATAACTTAGTTATATTATAGCTTAAGCATTGCACTATCGCATGCAGCAAAAATTTCACACAATTATATACATGCATGGAAAACACTGAACTCGAAATTATGACCTAAATTCAAGAAAAATAACGGTTAGTGCTAGACACAAAATAGTCTTAAAATATAAAATACTGAAATTTTCAAATGTGAATTTTATCAGGTCACCTAGCACGCTATTTTTTACCTTAAAAACTGAAATTCCTCCCCTATGTCATGCAGCTGCTTCCAAATAAAAGCGACACCGATGTTTACTAACACCATAGTGCAAGTTGTCCGCCCATACCCCCTACCCCATCCCTCCCCCAGAATATTGTTTTTATAATAGCCCTTGACAAGTAACCCATCTCAATAATATAATAATAATAATAATAGCAACATTTATATAGCGCCGTTTTCGCCCAAGCGTTGCAAAAACGTTGAAACAACAAATACGAAGATGACACATGTAGAAAACAATGTAAACAAGGAGGGCGCGGAGGTTTTTTGTCTAATGAATTTTTTCTCTGGCCCAGTCTACATAGTTATATACACGGTAGAACTATAAATTCATAATGTTGTCAACGTAAACCAGGGAATAAAAAAGTTTTTAGCAGGGATTTCAATGTAGGCAAGGTCAGACGTGAGTCCCGCAGTGTTCGGGGGTATCTTGTTCATATTAATGGTGTAATAAAAGAAAAGCATTTTGTATTCACGCTATTGGTTTTTAGGATGCGTTCATTAATTGACAAACCTGCTGTAACAAATGTCCTCGTTGTCTGGTCTTTGCTTACATACTAAATTCACCAGGCAGCAATCTTGCACAAGCGCTATAATAGAAAAAATTTATTGAAATTTTTAGGGGCTCTTGGGCCAAAATACCACGTTTATACCCCGTGTTGGGCTGGTGCCTTTTTCACCACCATTTTTCTTTTTTTTCAATAAATGCCGCCCCCTCGCCGCCCTGGTATTCCCTGTCGTCCTGGGCATGGTACATATTGCGTAATATAACGTATCTATATATTATATATAATACAACACTAGCTATGTATTTTCCTAACTTAAATAAAATTAATTATATTATTACTTATTTATAATATCTATCTAAATTACCCTACTCTTCCCCAACCTAAATTAAATATCCCTAAATCACCCAAAACACACTTTTTCCTCCTCTCTACCCTTTTCCTAAAATATATACACCCTCTTCTCTTACCCAAAACCAAAATCCTGCCCAAAATCCATTCTTCTCCAATTTCCCATTTTTCTGCTAAAATTCAAACCACCCTCTTTCTCCCAATACTTAACCAATGCCCTCCAAAATTTAATATCCTCTTCCCCTCACCCCATCTATTAATATATATAAAATTTCCCTTTCCACTCCTACTTCTTCCCATAAATCTCTCCTTTCCCCAAATAACCATTTTCCACTTTTTCCTCATTTCTTCTAATACCCCTAATTTCCCCAATACCCCACCGATAACTACCATGTTTTTATATCCTTTTCCCCTCTACTAACCTCACCCTATATTTAACCTACACCCTTCCCTTTTTCTATAAAATTCCTTTTTCTAAATCTTCACTTTTTCCCATTTTTTTTCATTTTTCAAATATCTCCTATTTCCCCAAAACCTTACCAAACCATCCCAAATTTTTATATCATTTATGCGGCGTTTACGTTATAAAGGACCCCCCATGTGAAAGTTTTGTCCCCCTATGGTCTAGACCACACCATCCAGTGGTATACGGTATATACCCACACTATGTAATGCAAAAGATGGTGTATGAGACACCATTAACGTAGCTATAGTGTCTTAATCTACCTATTGTTTTTTACTGATGGTGTCAAGGACACCATACACAAATGCATTATATACTACGTGTTAATAACAGCATGGTGTAGCTAACACCATATAAAATTTATGGTGTAGTCTACACCATACTATCACCGACGGTACACTGCCTATGCATACTATCTGAAAATACCATCATAAACACCATGGTGTCCAAGACACCATATAATTGATGGTGGCAGAGACACCCAGGGTGGACAAAACTTTCACATGGTGGGTTCTTTATAACGTAAACGCTGCATTACTCCTTATCCCCATTCACATTATATCTACCTCACCCCTTTCTCTTCTTTGTATTTCTTCTACATTTCTATTTTCCATAATTTCAACTTTTCTCCTTTCTCCTATTTTTACATTTTTCAAACCTTTACCATTCGCCTAAAACTTAACCCACCTCTATCAAATTCCCAATACAAATACCCATATCCCACCCCTTCAACATACTAAAATTTTACCCTTCAATTCTCCGTACATCTCCCATACTACCACCCCTCCTCTCCCCCAATAATTTTAAAAACTATTTTTAAATTTACTATTATTTTTAATACCATAATAATTTAATAAATAAATTTAGCTATCGAAAGTTCGAGAAGGGACTTTCCTATTTTTGTCATGTGATTATTATTATCAGTATTATGGTGGTTGTTGTGTGTGGGTGGAGGAGTTATGGTTGTGGCGGATAATAATATATAGTGATTGATGCATTAATAGTTTCAGTGAAATAATGACGGTTTTTCGTTTTTCGCTAGGAATGAGATAGCTAGTTAATGAACGTGTCCTGAAAGTTTAATTGGCGTGCATTTGTTGATCCATAGATTGGCATATAGTTGACTCGCGTTTTCTGTTTTTTTTTATTTTTGGAAGATATTATTTCGGTGCGAGATTGTCGGTACCGTTTCTATCAAGAGGAACAGAGTTTACGTTACTGTTCTGGAAATATATAGTTAGGGTTTCTATTAGATTCGAGTAGCATGATCGTAAACGTATAGCATTCAAATTTATTTCGCCTGGCTGTGGCGCTATATGTGCCGTTTAGCGTATTTAGCTAATAATCATACACTTAAAAGAGTGATGTATCAACGAACCGGCGTTATCTCAATGTGCCTGGACACGATGGTTTAGTAGCTCAGGAGCTCGAGGAATGCTGCAATGGTAATACGCTTTCGACGCTTATGTCGTATTGTGTACTTAATTGTGTATGTACTAGGAGTAATTCGGTAAAAGTTCAACGAGAGTACTGGAATAGGACTGGTGTTATATCTTTGGTATTATGTACAAAGCCTCATGGGAGCGTTGGTATAAACAATATCTGAGCAAGTCAGTCACATGCTAGAGAACAAAATCTGTGCAGATCGAGCGCGATCGTTCACGACCTGTTTCAGTGTTTAAATCCTGCTCTGTTGCGCTCCGGCATCGTATTAGTACAAATAAACTGTATAACGCGCACGGGTATTGATCGAATTCAAGAGCGTAATAACATAATAACACTTGATCCGAGCCGATACGATTAGTGTGACCCACTAAGTTCTCCCTTGGATTGAAACGCTACCCCTGGAACACTACCGCTTTACTGGTACGCCAGACCCCGGACTCGCACACCCCAGTGGCTGGAAGGACTAAGTATTTGGTGGCCTAAATAAACTAATCGAGTATAGACATTGTGTGTTATAGTGAGCCCTTGAGTCCGAGCGTCGCGTAAGCACGAACAGAACGGCCAAGCAAAGACGAAAAGCTCCGACACCCCGTCCGGTCCGTACCGAAAAAATTGCTCAGGTTGCACACAATGCATTAATTTTAAAATTTTATTTAAATATGTCAATTAAAGCTAACGCCATATTAGCTTTGATTGACTTTGAAACTGTATTTTCTTGTTTCTTTGGCATTAAAGTTCTACCGATACAGAAATCGATCGTTTATGTTTCAGCGCTGCGTCGCTTTTTAGTTAAATTTATTAGTGTTAGAGACTGGCACGTGAAAGATGCAATGCTTAAACAAAGATCTCTTACCAGTATGTCGACGCGATCTCTAGTAAATTACTTGAAGTTTATCGTCGGCATTTACTAATTACGTGGTGCCTACATATTGGGGCTGGTGCCTTTTCCACCACAAAATTTTTCTTTTTAACAAAGGCCGCCCCCACGCCGCCCTGGTATTCCCTGTCGCCCTCGTCGTGGCATATGAGCATAATGTGTACGGAAACATATACATATCCTACTATACATATACTATATATATTATATATACATATAAACTAGCTATGTATTTAACTATAAATATATAAAATATATTAAATCTATATAAATCCCAAAATCCCTCCACTTCCCAAAACTCACATTTAACACTTAAAAACTACTTATAACTTATTCTTTCCTTATAAACACCCTATTCCCCAACCCATATCTTATATTCACCCATCCTTTTTCACTATAAGCAAAATTCTACCCAAACTCTATTTTTCTCCTTTTCCCATTTTTCAACCAAAATTCAAACCCTTCCCTCTCACCCAAACCTCCACCAATCTCCCTAAAATTTTCATATTTTTTCACATTACTACCCCCATCCACATATTAAATCCCCTCCCTTCCCTCTTTCTTATTTCCTATAAATTCACCCTTTCCAAAAATATCCTTTTTCTCTCCTTTCTCATCTTTTTTCAAAATCCTCCATTCCCTCAAAATTCAACCCCTATCCCCTAAATTTTAATATCCTTTTTCCCTTACCACCCCTATTCATATATCTACTCCACCCCTTTCCCATCTCTCTATTTTTCATAAATTTCCATTTTCCAAAAATTCTCATTTTTCCCCAACTTTTCACATTTTTCAAACATTTCCCATTCCCTCAAATCTTAACCCCCACTCCTCAAATTTAAAACACAAACTCCCCTACCTACCCCCTTCACCATATTAAAATTTCACTGTCCCCTTCTCTCTACTTTTCTCAAACCACACCCCAACTTTCTACCCCATTTTCCCTTTTCAAATTTTTCATTCAAATTTCATCTAAATAATGTAATACATATATAATATATTATTATTATCGCGAAAGGCGCGCGTATTTTAATTCAGTATTATTTATTACTATTGTTTTGCGTCTACGGGGCGAGGTGATTCTTACTAGTTATTCTACTTGTTTTTGGTGTTGAATATTGAATGATATTGTATGGACTTTACCAGTGTTATTATGATTAGTTTTTAGTTTTTCGAATAATTACCTAGCTAATTCAGGGGAGTTTCTCAGAGGGTAGTATTACGTGTCACTTTTAATGTAGACAGTGTAAACGTTTTTCTTCTTCAATAGCGGTTGGCTGTATGGAGACTAATAAATCCATTTTGCTTAATCTTAGCTATGTTCTAAATTTAATCCGAATTTACTGATTGAGCTGCAGAAAGGGTTATGTTATGCTTTTCACTAGTGTCTCCTTTCTCTATTGATATCTTCGGTGGTTAACGTTTTAGTTCAGAAACAGTCCTCAGATATTGATCAGTGAATTGCGAGTCAACATAACAGGCCATGTAAATTTGGAGATTCAGGACAGGATTGTTTTGAGAGATTGGTAGCTCGCTCGTTTTAACGTACATGGTGGTGCGTTGTTCAGCGTATAATAGTACGGTGTTTGTTTCATCCTATTGCTATGCACCAGTTGCTGGACACCTATGTGAATAGATGATGCCTAAAGGCACTAGAAGCTTCGTTAACTGGTTTTTTTGTGGAGTGTGCGTGATATTTTAGAGCGTGGCGAAAGTGCTTCGTCCCGTGGCAGAGTTTTGATAGGACTGCGAGGTGTTATCGAGGTATCGTCATCCCTAGCGTTTGCTATTGCGTTGGTTACGAATACATTCATATAATAGCTTTATGCGAGTTTCTCTCGAGTATAACCCTATCATTCCGTAACAGCGGGTCACAGCAATATTTCAGTCAGTCCCTAATCCCGACGATGACCTCTTACGTACATTGAGTATGGGTTGCTGGTTCAAGTTGAATGGGTACGCGGAACCGTAAGCATGGGTGTTAAAGTTAACTTTCGCGAGAACATTTCAAAGGTGGTCAATTGTTTGGTATACGGAGCTCCCGGCTAACCAAGGCATCGTGTAATATTTGTGGTCATAATTGTGTTACTGCCGTCGGAACACGAAGTGCCATTGCGTAGGGACTTCGACTATAAACGTAATAGGGTTGTTGCTTAAGTTGGCCGCTCCATCCATCCGGTTCGTTTTGCGAGAGTCATCAACTTTGTTGTCGAAGGTCTCACTGCGGACTGGCACTGCGCGGGAATAGCAAATAAACAATTACTACTACTCGGCTGTTACTGACGTATCGAAAAGAGCGTAATAAGGTATATAATTGTTAATCGAGCTGCTACTTTAGTAGGGTCCGTTTTCTGGAAAAGGTAACACTAAGGGCTCATTATCACCACTTTATTGGTACGCCAAACCACGAATTCGCGCACCATTTTGCAATATTATTGTGGGAAAGGCCTATAAAGTCATAAACATGCTGCTTCGCTGTTTTTTAACGAATTGCTATTCATCTTTTATTCACGGGTACAAGAGTTTTGTTTTACCAATTATTGATTATTGTTGTTCAGTTCGGTCACCACAGTATTTTTCCTCAACTGATTCACTGAAAACAGTTCAGCGTTATTTAACTTGCCGTCTAATCTACCGCTCTAGCTTGCAATAACGATCTTTAAAAGAGAGGTTGTCATTTTTCAACATCATCCCTTTGGAATTACGCAGAATTCGTTATGATCTTATACTAATTTATAGCGATTATCCATAACGAGATCGATATTTCCTGTGACAATTTTTTCACGCACACATTAAATCCCTCTACTCGAGACCATCATCTCAAACTATACGTTATGCATTGCAATAGTAATATCTTGCAACATAACTTTTTTCGTCATATTGTTGTTATATGGAATTCGATTCCTGAAATTGTAGACGGCAAACCACTGGTTGCAGCTGCAAATGCCAAACTTTTCCGTAATAGACTTGCTAACGTCGATTTATCGCATTATCTCAAATGGGATCGTCAATAGAGCAGGTAAAAGTGGGATTGTTTTCCTTCTTGTTCTTTGTTAACAATTAATTCTTGTAGCTTTTCACCTTAGTATTCACCACGTATCGCTAGTTTTTGTATGACTGAATTTCTTAAGGAAGGTTGGCCTTAATAATGATATCGTGAGACGTAGGGTCATTTTGTACGCTGATGCTTTTTTGTATTTATGTCGAGTTATTTTCACTTTTTGTGTTTAAAAAATTTTGTTAATATTTTTTAAAATTTCAACTAGCTATGTATTTTTCGGTAATATTCTATAAAACACTAGCTGCTATGTAATTTTTATTACATATTGCTTAGATATCTACTTCCGGCAGTTTTTTAAATTTGTTGCGGTTTGTTATATATGGCGATATGTGTTATTCATGTGATAATGATTGTTAATAATAATAAATAAATAAATTATTCCAGAATTGCGGCAGAAGCACCGCCCAATATGGGAAAATTTGGCGGCATGGGCAGAATTCAAAAATCAGCGCAATGCGCATCGGTACTACAAATGCGAGGCTCCAGTATCGACAGATTAGAGAGCTGACTAACTTAGTTATCATCGAAGAAAATCGAAATATCGGCGTACGATAGATACAAATCTTGGTCCTGTCCTGAAATCTTTTGGGCGTACACCTTCAAACGTAGGTTAAAAAACGATGTCGATGAAACACAGGCAGAATTCTAGTAGGTAGCCCGACAAAACAATTTGCGTCGTCCTCTTAAACGTGGCAGGCGCGTTGGTCAAACCAAAAGGCATCACCTTAAACTCGAATAGGCCTTCGTGACAAATGAAGGCGGTCTTTTCGATATCTTCAGGCTCCATTTCTGCCTGCCAATAACCAGATTTTAGATCCAGTGTCGTGAAATACTTTGCAACTTTGAAAGCGTTCAGTGTCGTGAAATACTTTGCAACTGTTGAAAGCAATTCATGGAAGAGGAAAACTATCCTTCTCAGTTACATCATTCAACATGCGATAATCGATACAGAATCGCATATCTCCAGTCTTTTTCCTGCCAAGGCCCACAGGAGATGCCCAGGGGCTCATCGATGGCTGAATTTCATCATCGTCCAGCATAACCTGGACTTGTTTAGAAATTTCTTCCCGATGTACGTAAGGTTGTCGTCGCATTCGTTGTTGAATGGGTTTAGTAACCCCTGCGTCGATGGGATGTCGCAAAAGGTGCGTTCAGCTCAAAGGTGTTGTGGAACTTCCGAAAACATCGCTATTACGTTCTAACAACCTCGATAAATCCGAATTTCTGTTTTGGTAGCCACAGCTTCCTTTAAAGACACACCCTCTGGTAATTCAGCTTCTTTATCTTGCGTTACTTCTGCTGCCAATTCCCTATACAAGCGCTTAGCTTCTTGTTGCCGAATCTAAGTTTTGTTGGTTACTACTTTGGAGTAGTCGACATCCGTTGTCGCTGGTTTTTCTTTCGTCGAGACAGCTATCATATCTACAATTTCCGTAACGTGCGACATAACATCGCCAACCTTCAATTTGTATGTTCTTTGTTCCAAATTGGTAACTGGCCCCAAACCATACATTCTTGTACTTCGACAATAGTATTAGGACAAAGTATGGGCCGGTTAATTCGCGTATCCGTGTCGGACGCTACCATAACACTTTGTTGATTATAATCGGTTGTGTTGATATTGCATGATACCAGTTTTGTACTTTCCGGTGGAATTTCAGTATCAACAGATACCCTACAAACATGGAAGGCAACCAAAGGAACGCCTGCTAGTTTCTCAGATACTGGCAGTTTTTCTGTATCCGTCTCCTCAGACGTCGTTGATTTACGTTGAACTAACGACCAAAAACTCACTGGGGTATCACCAACCAAGATTCGCATTTTCTGGTAATCAATTACAGTCTGGAATTTTCGTAACATGTCTTCACCGATGACAATAGCATCCGGCATGTCAGGTATGACATGGATTTGCACGTATTGTGAGTGATCCCCAAAATGTACGTGGGCTTCGAACCATTCCAAAGTCTTGCTAGCCGGGGAATCATCAAAGGCAAACAGTTGTATTACCTCGGAATTCAGGTTGTAGCAACTGTAACCCTTTTTGTATGCTTCTTGGAGCATGAGGGTCATTTGAGCTCCAGTATCTACTAGCCCACGTAACTTGTACGAATCGATCCTCACATCAACATAAAAACATGATTTGGTAGGACGAGTCAACGTCTCTACCTGTGTCAACATGGTTGATGCAAATCAGATTGCAACTTTGCAAATTTGCAACAGTATACGAATTTGTCAGTTTTCTTCAGCGTTGGTGGAAGACTTGGACAGAGTGTTGAGATGGAGTTGGGTGAATAGATTGAAAAATTTTGATCGGATACATGTAATGACGATATATATTGAACGCACTTGATGATGTTTTGTTTGCTTGTGATTGATTTGCTTGTTATCAAACAAAGAATAAAATAAAGTTCATGGTCCTTCGGACCGGATTCGAACCAGTGACCTGTGGATCTATAGAGTCAGCTGAAGCTTCGCTTGCAAAATTGACGGATTACCGGGCGCGGCTAGCAGATTTGAGCAACGAAATTCTAGTAGGTACGACAGATGAAGATCAAACGAATTCGGAAATAAATACCGCAACAGAGATTGACGAAATGATCCTGGACTGTATTACAAAAAACAATGTAAAAAAACTCATCGTACCGTAGATCGTTGCAGCAGCCTGATACACCACCGGCGATGCCATCTGCCCTTCACAATTTGTCAGCTACTTAACAGTCGTGCGTTGTTCAGCTAACAAAACTACAAATGGCAAAATTCAACGGAGATCCACTGAAGTTTCAGGAATTCTGGGATGGCTACGTTTCAACTATCCATGATAACAGAGAGCTTTCCGATGTTGATAAATTCAAGTACCTACGAAGCTTCTTATCGGGTGAAGCATTACGGGTAATTGATGGCTACCGATTGACATCGGAAAATTATGCAACAGTTGTGGACGTCCTCAAAAATCGTTTTGGCAACAAACAACTTGCCATTTTTTCTCATCTGGAAGCAATGCTTGCTCTTCCAGTTGCAAATCACGATATTGGACAGTTACAAACAATACATGATGATTGCGAACGGCATATTCGCAGCTTGATCGCGCTTGGTCTGGAGGAAGAAATGTTTGGGCAAGTTTTCACCCCTATTATTCTCTCAAAATTACCAACCTACGTCAAGATGGAAATCCACCGACGTAACGGCGATAAAGCTTGGACGTTGCAAAACCTGCGTGAGTTACTCAGTGATGAAATCCGTGCTCGAGACATGAGCAATCGGACCTTTAGTTCTGATTCATCGCATGAAAAACGTAGTCCAAGCCGTGAAAAATCCAAACGTTTCGGGAGCTTCTATAAATCAAAACACGTAGTTTTATCAGGTGGTTCAGCATCGCTTTTGACTAGTACGTCAAGCTCAGCTTCGAATCACATTGCGGCAAATGCAAGTTCTAACAGCCACAAACAACAACGTCCTAAACCGAAGTGTAGTTTTTGTGGCAAAGAACATTTCAAGGACCAATGCACCGGTTATTCAACTCTGAAGGCGCGAAAGGAACGTATTCGTGGTCGATGCTATATTTGCCTTAGCACAACCCACATGGTGAAGGATTGCTCCAACATACACCCGTGTGCGTATTGCAAGCGCACTTCTCACCATCGGTCATTGTGTCCCACAAAGTTTGGTAGCACGTCACACGAAAACAATACTACCGTCACAACAAATATAGCCCCAATTACGAATAGTATCCAAAATATTAATTCCAGTCTACTAGCTCATGGCGAAACTACGATCCTTCAGACGGCACTCGCAACTGTTGAAGGAAAGCATTGTTCGTCAAGGTCAGAAGCAAGGATACTATTCGACACGGGTAGCTCGCGTACCTTTATTTCAGCGGCTCCAGCAAATAAAATAGGCGCGATATCCAAGGGTACAGAGATTATTAGCACTGCTGGTTTTTCTGACACTACACGGAAAACACAGGAATACACTGTGGTTGAATGCCATGTCCTTCTTCCAAACGGTAGCTCAAAAACCATCATCGCCAATGTAATCGCAAACATCACATGTCCTATTCAACGGTATCCTATCAACTCAACCAAACATCCAATGGTAAAGTAATTGCTACTTGCGGAACCACTATTCCAAACAATACAGTCAGTGACTGTAGACATTCTCATCGGGGCTGACTACTACTATGAATTCATTGGTACAAATCGTATACAATGTGGCGATGGACTGATATTCTTGTCATCAGTCTTCGGATTCATCGCCACGGGTCGGATCCAGTCGGAAGTTAGTTCTGCAGACAAAGTCAGCGCCATGTTTTGTCATCATAGAAGTGAGGCGTTCAATTCTACAGTCGATATAGAAAAATTTTGGACGCTTGAAGACGTAGGCATAAAAGATTCTTTGCAACAGGACGATGATGCTGCTATGCAGAATATTGAGAAAACGGTAAAAATTGAAAAGGGTCGCTACCATGTCACCTGGTCTTATAAAAAAGAAGCTCCGATACCGCCGCGAAATCGTTCGCTTGCCGGCGGCGCTTAACCTCACTTCTGAACCGTATTGACGATGATACCTTCGAAAAATATGACCAAACGATTAAAGAGTAAGAACAAAACGGAATCATAGAACGAGTTCCAAAGGGACAAGCGGATGGGCCCGTTCACTACATGCCTCACCACTGCGTTATCAGACCCGGCAAGTCAACAACAAAATTAAGAATCGTATACGACGCTTCTGCTAAAATTAAAAAATCGGATTACAGTTTAAATGAATGCCTCCATCGCGGTCCGGTCGTGTTAGACGATTTATGTGGACTCCTGATGAGATTTGACTAAAATTGCTATCACAAGCGATATTGAAAAGGCCTTTTTGCAGGTCGGTCTGCAGCCTAGTTCGCGAGATGTCACTCGATTTCTATGGTCCAATACCCGCTCAGCTCCGTTAAATCCTGAAAATTTGATCGAATACAGATTTACACGAGTTCCATTCGGCATTATCGCAAGTCCCTTTGCTCTCAGTGCGGTTATTCAGTGGCATCTCAAAAATTCTTCAAATCCAGTAGCTTCTCAAATCACTGGGAATATTTACGTGGATAATGTGATTGTGGGTATGCAGTCTGTAGAAGAAGCGAACAGGTTCTATTTTGGAGCGAAAAAGATTTTCTCTGATGCTTCTATGAACCTCAGAGAGTGGTTCACGAACAACACCGAGTTTGCAAAATCAATAGATGAAAATATCGCGGCCAAACAGAGACGACTAAGGTTCTCGGATTGTTGTGGAATACAACAAACGACACGTTGAAGTGTCCTTCGTTCAAAATTGCTAAAACATCGGTTAATACCAAACCATTAATGTTAAAGTATCTGGCCAAAATATTCGATCCTTGTGGGTGGTACTCAGCAGTTACGATCACGAGCAAAATGTTGATTCAATCATTATGGAAAAGCAACTTTGGATGGGATGACAAACTTCCTGATGAAATGGTGCAGCAATGGAATGATTGTTAGGACAACTTGAAGGATATCACAAAGCATTTGTTAACGCGGTGTATAAAACCATACGGCATAACAGATGCAGACGAACTTGAATTGCATTGCTTTGGGGATGCATCAGGAAAGGCTTATTCCGCCATTATTTATCTGAAGATATGTTCCTCGGACCACCATTCGGTTCATTTAATTTTCGCAAAATCGCGGGTTGCTCCGTTGAAAAATGTTACTATACCTCGTTTAGAACTAATGGCGACGGTAATTGGGACTCACTTGCTGCTATTTGTCGAAAGGCAATTGCGAGTAAAAATCACGGCTAAATACATGTGGTCAGATTCCCAATGCGTTTTACATTGGATCCGAAGTGATTCGGTAAAACCAATCTTCATCCGGAACCGCGTTCGGGACATTAATTATGCCAAAGGGATCCAATTCCGTTATGTCCCGACAAATTCCAACCCAGCCGACCTATTTTCACGTGGATGTTCACTTCAAACTCTGCTCGCTACTGACTTATGGTGGAAGGTCTCATCGTGGCTGCGTCAACCAGTTTCTAAATGGCCACAGGATATTGATGCCAAACAAAGTCTATCAGATGACATTATAGCTGTGGATCATGTGCAAAGATCCATAGCCGACGCTGCTTTGGTGACATCTGATATGACGATGGAGCCATTCAATGTTTACAAGTACTCCAAACGAATAAAATTACTTCGAGTGACCGCGTTGGTGAGACGATTCATCGACAATGCTCGGAAACGTGCGCATTCTGGAGAATTGAACGCTGATGAGATTGCTAGCGCGGCAAGTGGTGGGACCAAAGGGTACATCGTGAAAGTTTCAGCGATATTCTTGAAAACAGGAGAAAATCATCCGCCGTTGCACTGATCAAACAATTGGACCTGTTCATAGATAAGGAAGGAACGATTAGATGTGGCGGGCGCCTTCGGGACTCGGACCTCAGCGAAGAAACCAAATGTCCTATTTTATTACCCAAGAATCATCCATACACAGACTTGGTTATTCGCGATTGTCATGAACGATTGATGCATTCAGGGATTGCTCATACTCTTGCGCAGATTCGTGAGCAATATTGGGTAATTCATGGACGGCTACAAGTAAAGCGGATTTTACGAAATTGTCAACACTGTCGGAGAATACAAGGAGGAGCATTCAAAATTCCGCAACAACCAAATCTTCCGGCATGTCGGGTGACGAGACAACGACCATTTTCAACAGTCGGGATTGATTACATGGGCCCACTTATTATCAGTACTAAAAATTCGGAAAGAGTGAAGGTTTGGATATGCCTGTACACTTGCGCGGTGGTAAGGGCTGTACACTTGGAAGTTGTACAGGCAATGTCAACGGATGAGTTTCTTCTTTTCTTTCGACGGTTCTGTTCCATACAGGGTAAACCTGATTTACTCATAACAGATAATGCAAAATATTTCAAAGCCGCCGATGTTTTTCTTCGAAAAGCTTGGTACGATGTTGTGCCCGACACTTCTGTACAACAACATTTGTCCACCCGCGGTATTCACTGGAAATATATAACAGAATACGCTCCCTGGATGGGAGGTTTCTACGAGAGACTCGTTGGCGTTGTAAAGCAATCACTGAAGAAAACACTCAATGTACGGGTTGTTTGTCTGATTGAACTTCAAACGGTAGTCTATGAAATCGCCTCCATTATTAACTCGAGACCGCTAGTCTACAACGAAACTGATTTATCGGAACCACAACTGACACCTGCACACTTCCTGCGAGCTAACAACATTCAGTTACCTTCATTTGGATCAAATGAAAGTGAATATCAACCAAAAACTACTAAATCGGACGACCTAATTTTATTGTGGCGCCGATTGCAAAGTATTTTGGACAAATTTTGGCTATCCTGGCGGTCAAATTACCTGGCAAGTCTCCGTACCAGCTTTAGAGAAATGAAACAACGTAATTCAAGCGACATTACACCAGCTGTCGGCTCGATTATCCTGATTCGCGGCAACTTACCTAGAAACCGGTGGAAAAACGGAAAGATCAAAGGGTTGATAGCAAGCAAAGACAATCAAGTCAGAGCAGCAATTGTACAACTACCAAACAAGAAAATGGTATCTCGTCCGATCCGACTTCTATATCCAATTGAATCGAGTGCAAATGAATCCCAAATGAACGACATCGCCAATGTTCCACTACAAACCGATGTTTATCGGAAACGGAATCGCAATGCTTTTTCCGTGCCAGCCCAACAGCAACTCGAATCAAACTATCAGAGCGGTAATGTATCTTCCGATTCTGAGACCAGTTCGATACAATACTAACGTTTCAACGCTCAACATTTACTGTAAAGACACATTAGAATATTAGCGTAATTTTCTTCGCGTACTGTGCGGAGCACTCTAAGCGTGCAAATAATATTTGTCTTAAAAGTTTGATTGCAATTTTCATGCGGTTGCAGAAACAATATAAATATGAGGCAATTTAAACTTAATTTAGCGTAAAAATAATGAATTTAGGGTGTATTTCGCCATTATCCGTTATGCACCTACAATTGTATGGGATTGGCGAAATTTATGTTGAAACTCTAATTTAACTCACTGTGCGTAGTTTAACGGTGTATATCATTGAATACGGCAGTTTTAAGCAGGTTTTGCTTTACTGATCGGTAAACATTGCAGGAAAGAAAAATGCAAGTCGTAATCAACACAACTCATCCGCTGTCCCATCTCTTTAAACACGATCCACCGTTGCGGTACAATGGCCTCAATATGTCATCAATTGAGATGGCACGATGGTATGCCACACTGCGTCAATGCGGCAACCATGATGTTGCCAATCAGTTGCAGAGGGACAATCTATTGCAGCGCAATCCGTCTCAAATTAAGCGTTGGGTGGTTTATAGCCATGCAAATGTCCATCCCGAGTGGATATTTCGCGCCAAATACGTTTATTTAGATGTGCTACTAAATCAACTTCAACAACCGCAAAGCAGCTTCCGGGCATCATTTGCATTAGTAATTAATAACGCTGAAGCACCATTCGACTTGGAATTCCAACTATCAACATCATGCAATGACACAGTCTGGACAACGGGTCTCAGAGCTACAAAATTACCATGCGACAATTTCATAGGTGCAAACTTATTCGGGGAGTGTTTGTCAGATTTGATCCCTCGTTTCCTAGCTGATTGTTACACTCCACTGCTTGGAAGGGCCGTTCTATACATCAACAACAACCTGTCATCAAATCTACAGTATCAACGATCTGTCTTAGTTTTGGGGAATAGTATGGCGCGAAATGTATCGTTCATAACAGGTGGTGGTCGCGCTGTATCATTGTCCGGTGGTCTGTTTGGCGATATTCCAAATTCGGTGGGAAGCCTACAGATTCAGCCACACCAGTTTCGGATTGTTATCATTTGCTGTGGAATAAATGATGCTCAAAGGGGCACCAACCAGCAACAGCAGTCGTGGAATAAGTTAGCGAAATTTTTGCGCGGCATCACTCAACGTGAGCCGAAACCCCGAATCATCATAAGCCTACCGGTGCCACACTCAGAAGTTTCCCAAATCGACATTTTTTCGGATTGGATTGAAAAACAAGCTACAGCAATTCCGGGTATTCGCTGCATCAATTGGACCACAATGCCTAAATCTCCCTTCGTGGGTCAACACGGGGAGCAAAATCGGTTGGTGTTCGATTATGACAGATTTCACTTAAATCATACGGGCTTCCAGTTGGTCGTCAATGCGTGGTCGGACATGGAACCGGCGATTAAATTCATCGAGTTCACGTTTGGAAGTAGTTGCCGTACCTTGAAACGAGATCGGAATGGTCAATTTGTCGCCCTCTTCCAGCATTGATTACACAAACATCATTAACAGAAGTTTGATGTGTATTTCGCATCATTAATGCCTTCCGACATTGTGTGCAAAAGGACAGTTAATTTTCGCGTGTGATTCACACGACTATCAAATTATTTCAAATTTAAAATCCGAGACTCATGGTCGCAAATCGAGCTTCAGTATTTCGTGTGCGGATCACAGGACTGATGGTTACATACAATTACTAAAAACAATAGTGGCGGCAATTAAAAATTTGTGTGCGTTTCACACATATAAACTCTTCACAATTTCCGGAATTTCACATCAGGACCTGATGCGGTATGACGGTGTCAGCATCACAACTTCGTTTCGAAAGATGGTCGAGCTCATACGGTCCGAACGAATTTCATGTCAGTTTCACATGTTGCCTACAATCAAAATTTTGACCATTTGGAATAGGGTTTTTTCGAACTTACGTAAGGAATTGACAATTCTGACTGATAACCTTGTGATAGTAAATTTTGTGTGTACTTCACGCTTTTCATTTATAAAAAAACATTTTCTGGGCAGACTTGTGTCGGGAGTGTCAACAAGGTTGATGCAAATCAGATAGCTATTTGCAACAGTATACGAATTTGTCAGTTTTCTTCAGCGTTGGTGAAAGACTTGGACAGAGTGTTGAGATGGAGTTGGGTGAATAGATTGAAAAATTTTGATCGGATACATGTAATGACGATATATATTGAACGCACTTGATGATGTTTTGTTTGCTTGTGATTAAGTGATTATTCGGTTTGTTCGGTTAAAGGTATATTGTTGTTGTCTAGCAAAGTAAAACCGGGTTTATTACCAATTGGTTTCAAACAAAGAATAAAATAAAGTTCATGGTCCTTCGGACCGGATTCGAACCAGTGACCTGTGGATCTATAGAGTCAGCTGAAGCTTCGCTTGCAAAATTGACGGATTACCGGGCGCGGCTAGCAGATTTGAGCAACGAAATTCTAGTAGGTACGACAGATGAAGATCAAACGAATTCGGAAATAAATACCGCAACAGAGATTGACGAAATGATCCTGGACTGTATTACAAAAAACAATGTAAAAAAACTCATCGTACCGTAGATCGTTGCAGCAGCCTGATACACCACCGGCGATGCCATCTGCCCTTCACAATTTGTCAGCTACTTAACAGTCGTGCGTTGTTCAGCTATCAAAACTACAAATGGCAAAATTCAACGGAGATCCACTGAAGTTTCAGGAATTTTGGGATGGCTACGTTTCAACTATCCATGATAACAGAGAGCTTTCCGATGTTGATAAATTCAAGTACCTACGAAGCTTCTTATCGGGTGAAGCATTACGGGTAATTGATGGCTACCGATTGACATCGGAAAATTATGCAACAGTTGTGGACGTCCTCAAAAATCGTTTTGGCAACAAACAACTTGCCATTTTTTCTCATCTGGAAGCAATGCTTGCTCTTCCAGTTGCAAATCACGATATTGGACAGTTACAAACAATACATGATGATTGCGAACGGCATATTCGCAGCTTGATCGCGCTTGGTCTGGAGGAAGAAATGTTTGGGCAAGTTTTCACCCCTATTATTCTCTCAAAATTACCAACCTACGTCAAGATGGAAATCCACCGACGTAACGGCGATAAAGCTTGGACGTTGCAAAACCTGCGTGAGTTACTCAGTGATGAAATCCGTGCTCGAGACATGAGCAATCGGACCTTTAGTTCTGATTCATCGCATGAAAAACGTAGTCCAAGCCGTGAAAAATCCAAACGTTTCGGGAGCTTCTATAAATCAAAACACGTAGTTTTATCAGGTGGTTCAGCATCGCTTTTGACTAGTACGTCAAGCTCAGCTTCGAATCACATTGCGGCAAATGCAAGTTCTAACAGCCACAAACAACAACGTCCTAAACCGAAGTGTAGTTTTTGTGGCAAAGAACATTTCAAGGACCAATGCACCGGTTATTCAACTCTGAAGGCGCGAAGGGAACGTATTCGTGGTCGATGCTATATTTGCCTTAGCACAACCCACATGGTGAAAGATTGCTCCAACATACACCCGTGTGCGTATTGCAAGCGCACTTCTCACCATCGGTCATTGTGTCCCACAAAGTTTGGTAGCACGTCACACGAAAACAATACTACCGTCACAACAAATATAGCCCCAATTACGAATAGTATCCAAAATATTAATTCCAGTCTACTAGCTCATGGCGAAACTACGATCCTTCAGACGGCACTCGCAACTGTTGAAGGAAAGCATTGTTCGTCAAGGTCAGAAGCAAGGATACTATTCGACACGGGTAGCTCGCGTACCTTTATTTCAGCGGCTCCAGCAAATAAAATAGGCGCGATATCCAAGGGTACAGAGATTATTAGCACTGCTGGTTTTTCTGACACTACACGGAAAACACAGGAATACACTGTGGTTGAATGCCATGTCCTTCTTCCAAACGGTAGCTCAAAAACCATCATCGCCAATGTAATCGCAAACATCACATGTCCTATTCAACGGTATCCTATCAACTGATGCCAAACATCCAATGGTAAAGTAATTGCTACTTGCGGAACAACTATTCCAAACAATACAGTCAGTGACTGTAGACATTCTCATCGGGGCTGACTACTACTATGAATTCATTGGTACAAATCGTATACAATGTGGCGATGGACTGATATTCTTGTCATCAGTCTTCGGATTCATCGCCACGGGTCGGATCCAGTCGGAAGTTAGTTCTGCAGACAAAGTCAGCGCCATGTTTTGTCATCATAGAAGTGAGGCGTTCAATTCTACAGTCGATATAGAAAAATTTTGGACGCTTGAAGACGTAGGCATAAAAGATTCTTTGCAACAGGACGATGATGCTGCTATGCAGAATATTGAGAAAACGGTAAAAATTGAAAAGGGTCGCTACCATGTCACCTGGTCTTATAAAAAAGAAGCTCCGATACCGCCGCGAAATCGTTCGCTTGCCGGCGGCGCTTAACCTCACTTCTGAACCGTATTGACGATGATACCTTCGAAAAATATGACCAAACGATTAAAGAGTAAGAACAAAACGGAATCATAGAACGAGTTCCAAAGGGACAAGCGGATGGGCCCGTTCACTACATGCCTCACCACTGCGTTATCAGACCCGGCAAGTCAACAACAAAATTAAGAATCGTATACGACGCTTCTGCTAAAATTAAAAAATCGGATTACAGTTTAAATGAATGCCTCCATCGCGGTCCGGTCGTGTTAGACGATTTATGTGGACTCCTGATGA